>BMAC01000005.1:4332453-4362563 GCA_014905375.1 Phtheirospermum japonicum | reverse complement strand
GTATCGCGAAAATACCCCCTTGATTCCGGTCTATTTACCGTACTGCCAAGGAAAAAAAAAAAGAGAAGGAAAAAAAAAAAAAAAAGGAAAAAAAAAAAAAAAGAAAAAAAAAAGAAAAGAAATATGCCCAGGAATAATGCGGGGCGGGGCGGACGCGGATCGGGACGAGGGCAAGGAACTAGAGGCGGGCGACACCCGGGCGGCAGGCATCGAACATGAAGGGTTGAAAGTATGAAGATATGAAGACAAGAGTTAAAAGAAGGGACTAGAAAACTCAAACCTTCAYAAAATCTTCAAGCAATCTTCAAAACTTCATGCGAATCTTCAAACAAACTATAAGTGATCTTCAAATCTTCAAGKAAAAGAAGAGGAGAAGTTCGAAGGAGGGCCCCGAAATTTAAATCTTCAAGCGAAAAAACAAAGAGGATTCAAGCATTGTTTGAAGAAACTTCAAATCTTCATGCTAAAACTCACTCACAATCTTCAAAACTTCGAAGAAATKTTCAAAACTTCAAAGAAAACCTCAAAACTTGAGGGAACTTTCTCTCTCTAAGTTGAGAGCATCTCTCTCTAGAATTTTCTTGACTGACTATGTATGTATACTATTATTTGTTCATTGTGCAGATGGAACAGTGAAAAATCTCTCTTCATATCGAAGTTACAACATACCTACAATTCTTGCTGGATGGTGAAAATAATTTCGTGAAATGGTTTAGAATGGCAAACATACGTTTAGATGAGATGGTGTTGCTGGAGGGAAATTGCATCTACTTATGAGAAGAAGTAAGGGTGGAAGGACCAACAATCTTCCAAAAAAGAACGAGCTTTCTCTGTTGGTTGTTGGTGATCTTGATTCTCAAGACGGTAACATGGATATTGTAGTAGAAAATAGATCAAGTAATTTGAAACGTAAGACGAGTTGCATCCTTCGTACCTTACTCTAAAGTATCAATTGTTATTTCCTTGTGGGGAAGACAGGTATAGGAAATACATATCTTTTATGGACATCGAAAGCCTAAAGGCAATGGTAGCTAATATGTGAGTCTGAGGGAGCTCTTTTCTCACTGTTTGCATGAAAAAAAGATTTAGGTACCCACTTTTTTGTATAGACGACGACTCATACAAAAATTCATAATTGATCGATATACGATGATTGAAATTTTAAAATCGTAGCACGTCATAACCCATCAAAATTACAAAGCGAGATGTATAGTGGGACTACTGATGCAGTGTTACAAGGTGAAACAGATGGCTCAAGATTTGGAACTCACGTTCTCTTGCCTGCGACATTTACTGTCGAATCTCAATTTATAATTGAGAATTACCAAGATGTTATGACAATTTGCCGGTGGGCATGTTTATCTTAATTTGTTTATGACATTCACTTGCAATCCTAAATGGTTGGAGATTGTTCGCTTTGTTGAAAAAAAGAATCTAAAACCAGAGAATCGACCTGATATAATTTCAAGGATTTTAAAAACCAAGTTGGACGCATTGATAAGAGATTTTAAAACCAAAATGGACGCATTGATAAGAGATTTACGTCATTAATTTGTATTGTATAATTTGTTTTTAGTTATTAACATCGTGGAATTCTAAAAGAGAGGTCTTCCTCTTGCACACATACTTCTTTTTCTATCAAAGCAAGACCAATGTCCAAATGCAGATACTATTGATCAAATCATTTCAACTGAAATTCCTGATGAAGAGAAGATCCAAGATATTAGTTTGCTTTATCGGATTTGATAATTTATGGTACCATGTGGTCATTTACGAAAATTATCTCCTTGCACGATTGATAGAAATTGCACAAAATATTTTTCAAAGAAGTTTGTAGATACTACTGCTATAGATGATTCGTACATATTTGTGTGTGATTTTCGTATATTTTTTTGTCTTTTATTGTATGCTTTAGTTGGATTTTAGTTGTATTTTGTCCCATTTTTCCTTATTTTGTATTTTCGTAGTTTTTGATGTCTTTTTTGTATTTATCTCTCACTTTTTGTATAATTTAATGCTATTTTTATTTTCTTTATTTAGGGTAGTCGATCGAGCCCAAGAGCGTTCCCAAGAATCACAACTAGCTCGATTTGATGAAAACAAAACTCGCACCTGCGAAGCACAGCCATCGACGGGGCCATATTTCAGCATCGGTGGCCAAATAATTTTTTGCTATTTTTGGGTAAAATGACTATTTTACCCCCACTTTCACCTCTCTCTATATACACCCTTCTTTATCAGGAATAAGAGTTCTTGGACCTCTTAGGGTTTGGATGCCCAAGCATGTTCTTATTTCCTCTTCATATTCTCCATTCTTTTCACTCATTTTTAATCTTCTACGTCTTATTTTCCTTAGCATCCTAATACTGTATTCGGTATTCCGAATACCGAATACTCGTTTGTTTTAAAAAAATCAAATACTCAATCCTCAATTTCTTACAACTAAATAATTAAATACTACTAAATACAATATTATAATACATATCATCACTTTTCAGACATGATTTGACATCAAATACAATATAATAATATATTATTACCCACTTTTCATACATGATTTGACGTCTACACTAAAAAATAAAGGATTTTGAATCTTATAATAAATAAGAATTCTTACTACTTACAAAATTCTGAATACCAGGATTCAAAATCCCAACGTACGCTAGTCCAAACAACCCTTAAGTTTTTAGTAAGATATGGAATTTTCGGCATTACTCGGATTTTGGATGAAAACTTAAGCATTTGTGTAATTCCATATTTGAATGATGAAACTCACCATTGTTTATGAGTAAGCTTTTAATTTCTTTCCTTTAATTGTTCCAATTTCTTGTTCCATTTCATTAACAGCGGGTATGTGATGTTTTTGTTTTAGTCGTTGGTTTCTTGAAATTTCTCATGGTTTTAAGTTATAGGATTTCTAGAAATTTATATGAAAATATTGTTGTTTTTAAAAGCTCATTTTCCATTGTTGTCTTCTTTCAAACTTTTTTATCTTTTTAATCATATTCATGCTTGCGTAAAGTTTGTATTACTGCATTTAAAAGCTCATTTTACATTGTTGTCTTCTTTCAAACTTTTTTATCTTTTTAATCATAATCATGCTTGCGTAAAGTTTGTATTACTGCATTTCTTGATGATCGTTGGTTAAAATTCATGGGCTTAGTAGTGTGTTGAAGTCGTACCAAAGTAATAAATTTAGTTCGTATTCTCCTATTTATGAGTTCAAAACACTATTATTATAGTTAGTTTATTTTTTGAATTATAATATAGAGAAACAAATATTATAATACGAATACATATAATATATAAGTTTATTAATTAAAAATAAATATTAGAATACTTATTTATTAATTATTTAATTTTAGTAGGTAATTAATATATAAAATGTAAACATAAATAAATAAAATAAAATATATTTTGGTTAAATTAAAAAAAGATTACCTTATATGATAAAGTGCAAAAATACACATAGTATGAGAGATTAAATGTAATTTTCATAAAAGTTTTAAGGGTATAATTATCTATATAGAAAAAAACATAATTAAAAATACTTTGTATGATAAAATGTAAAAATCCGAATAACTCGTTGACCCTAAGCAGATTTTTCACTAATTTAAATCCACAACTACGTGAACCTGAATTTCCAAAATGGGTATGTGAAGTCACACACACACGTGATATTAACGTGTGTATATATATATTTTCGCAACACAAATTCTTAAACCCCTAAAATAGGGATTTTATCGCCTCACAGTGTAATGCGACTCTTCACATCAAAACTCCGCCGCTGCCGACCACTGCCGCGGCCGCCACCACCACTCCAACATTTCTTCTGCCACTACACCTCCTCCTCCTCCACCTCTTCTTCTTCTTCACACTATCTATTCAGTAGGTCACACCACCACAACCACCACAAGGGGCCGCGCAGTTATAACCCTCGGTGGTCGCCGGGGCTGTTCTCGCTCTCACCTCATGATTCCCTTTCATGTACTCGTCGGTTCTCATCTCAACCCAATCTCCCTGAATCGGATGAACTGATTCTTCCGGTACAAGCTATCATATCGCTGCTCGATTCTTATCACGATGTCACTGGCCTCCCTTGGTGAGCACGGCACATCAATCTCATTTTACTGCTCGTTATGCACATATTTGCAGTAGAGTCCCGTGTTCTTGCACTTTCAAGACGAGTATATAATAGCTGTGCAGTTTCAAGTGATGCTACTTAATTTACAGAAACATGTATCCCGGAGCTTGTACAACTGAGATGAAAATTGAAGCATTTAGTTTGAAATTAGGATTACTTTCATGAAATTGAAGTAATTTTTCTTTTTATTTTTAAAAACTCCCGTATAATTTCACCAGTCCAATGAGGCAGGCGAGATTTTTCTCTGTTGTATGACTGAATCCTCGATCTCTGTTTTTGGCATATTCTGGTTGATGTATGCAATATTTCCCTTTTCTGATATTGGTGGTTACGAATCTCCCTAAATATCTTTACTGATGCAAGTCTTTAAACTCGTTGAAGACATTTGGAATTAATTGACTGAGTTGTCTTTCTGGTTTTCTGAATATTGGAAGCAAATTAATCAATTTGATTTTTGTAGGTGGATAATAATATCGTCATCTACCGTGGCAATGAGGCTTGCATTATTTCCTTTAGTTGTGTTGCAGCTCAAAAAATTGAAGCAGATAGGAGAGTTTCTGCCTACATGTGCGTATTCAGCATGGTTTACGTTAATTTTAAGCGTGCACTTGAGGAAAATCTTTTTTGTTTGTGAAATTGAGGAGAAAGGGAAAAGAGTTACAGCGAGGAAGAAATAGTTCTTCTTCTTTTTTTTTTTTTACTTTTTTCGTTTGCATTTGAAATGGAACTCACAAGGAAAGGAAGAATATATATAAATTAAGCCTCTCCTGTTTACATGACCAAGTGGAAACAGAAAGTCAATGTTCTGAGTAATTTTTGAGTGTGGTTTCCCTTTTTTTACTATATATACATATATATATATGTGTGTGTGTGTGTATATATATATATATGTATGTATATTGTTAGAGTAAAACGTGAGTGGAATTGATTTCTGCAATGTGACATATAATTTATTTTTTTGTGCATTCCTAATAGTACCTCCACCGTTTCCGCCACCTCTGTCAGGACGAAGTTTCAGTGACCAGATTGCCCTTTTCTTGAAGGAAAAGAAGGCTGCTGGGTGCCCTTCTGTATTTTGGTTCTTCTCATCATTTGTTATTCAGGTCATAATCCTCTTTGTTATGCTTAGATGTTATTTTGATCCCTAGTCAATAAACTATTTATTACATGTGAGTTTTAAGATATAAGTCGCGTAATGTTTGTGACCAACAGTCATGTAGATATTAATATGCAGGTCCCTTGCTTTTTCGTGTGGCTCATGAGTGTTCGCAGGATGTCACTGGATCATCATCCTGGTTTTGATACTGTAAGGCCCTTTAACACCAGATGTCTGTTTGTTCAAGTGTTATTAGCATAAATATGCCTTTGTGACTCCTTAACTTTGAATGGTTCTTTTTTTCTTCTTTCCCCCTTCCCCCTCGCTTGGTGAATGACGATGTAATTTTTTCTTCTTAAATTACAGGGAGGAATGTTATGGTTCCAGAACTTAACTGAATATCCACACGGTGTGTTGGGGCCGGTTTTCCCATTTTTGATTGCAGGGTTGCATTTCACCAATGTTGAGGTTAATGAAACTACTCTAAGAGTACTTAGACCTCATCCTATTTAATGGTTACTGATATGTATCTGTTGGTGGTATACAATCAGCGGACAGAATTCATAATGGTTTAATGATGAATCTTTCGTGAAGCATCATTTGTTCGGTGATTCGCCATTGTGGTGTTCAAGGCTGAGACAGTTCACATGTCTTGATTCTGTTCCTGCTATAAATTTCTTATTTACATGGTCAAGCTAGGAGAATTATGCATCTCTACTCTTTATTCTATTTCTACCTGGCTGATGGAATTACACCCTTTTCCCTTTTTGTGTGAGATGAAAGAGTTGGATTATTTGGTCACATTTCTTAATTCCAATGACCAGAGCTGTCTGTTTTGTCTCTCTTCGTTCAATATTAATCCCGTTGTTTGTTTCCATTGATACTCCACATGTTGGCATTCGAATTTAACCAAGTTTTAGATGAGAGCTAAAATCAGTTGAGTTTTTGGTGTAACTTGTTGGGAGACTTCACGAATTTGTGGTCGATAATCTCCGTGACTTGTATGGTTTCTTGTACTTCATGGAGTAGCTACTATTTGATACAAGTCATTTTGAAGAATATTCGAAATGGAAATGAGTCATTTAACCTAGTCGGAGGAAGTAATAATGAAATGAATTCTTAAGAATTCTCTGATTGTTTTCTCAATTCTGATCTGTAAATAAAACACTTGGGAAATTTGTTCTTCTTCTTAGCAGATCGCACTATTGCTACATTACAAATGGAGTCTTCTGTTTCCTTGCCTTTTCAGCATGTTTCATATTAATACGATATTAGGTGCATGTAGCACCAAGGTTGCAGAAATTGCTAGATGCTAATTGGCGGCATTCTGGCACCTAAGTCGCCTAGGAGCACTACTATTTATGATTTTGTTTTTTAATATACTTTTGGCCGATATTTCGGTGCCGAGGCGGATGCCTTGGCCCAAAATTTGGCCGGTATTTGGGTAGCTCTAAACATTATATTCATAATCCATAGGCTTCGAAAGGTTCCTGTTCAAGTTTATCTGCTAAATTGCTGTTATTTTAGTCTAATGCATGAGTTCTCTTCTTCTTAGACTGGTTATGTGTAACCCTACATCATGGAATTTATTTTGATTCCTTTTACATTTTTCAATGTGAAATGATAACATTACATTATATGACTTCGCAGATGTCTTTTCAAAAATCAGCATTCCAACAAGTATCAGGCTCCTTGAAATTATTAGCAAAGGCGAGCTTTTAGAAGTTATGCAAGTGTTTTTCTCTGTCCATCCTCCTATCAGTCATCTTTTAGAACCTCTGCTGGATCCTTAACGACCTAAAAACTGAAGATCTCTTGTAAAACATTTTCATTTGTGAGATGTTTGAAAAGGGTGCTGACAATGGGATTCCATCTTTTGTTTTACAGATATACAAGATATATTTGCAAGTGCTGACACTGCCTATTTTGATCGCTACCTTCAATGTTCCCCAGGTAAATTGAATTTTCGACTTTTCTGGATGTAGATCATTCTGACTTTTGTAATTTTATGGTATGTTGATAAATTTCAATCAGGACTTGCCAATTCTCGTTAAACACTAATCTGGTTTTGTGTTTTGCATTTCTTTTTCGAAGTGATGGTAGCTCTGGTGGGGTTGGTTTCAAATATAGTTAAACATGCGATGTTTGATGACTTTCAGAAAGCCTTAACTCTGCAGCATGAATTAAAACGAGATTTCTTAATTGAACTGATTGAATTTCACTACTTACATATTATCTTATTATCTTCCTATCACATGACATCATATGAAGAGTATGCAATGGATTGGTTTACTTTCTCCTCTTGGTTATTTCTCTCAATTCTATCTTTCTTTTCCATATCTTGCAGGGAAGCTTAGTGTATTGGTTTACAAACAGTTCATTGAGTTTGATACAGGTTGGTACTGCTGTTCTGAAAATTATTTTTTTTACCGAAAAACACATCGCCTATTGATATTACTGTATGTAAGAAGCTCACGTTTAATTTTCGTAATTTCATCACTAGAAATTCATTGGTTTAGGTCTGTTAGTAATGGGGATTCTGGCCCATGGGGAAGTTTAATGGTGGGTGGGCTAGAGGAAATTTGACTTGGGACAGTTAGTGGAATCAACTTTCAAAATTAGTTTATTAACAAATAAAATAAAATATGTTGAAGTTGATGGTAAATCCAAGGCAGGCAGGTTGAAAAAATGCAAGTAATTGGTGTGAGTGGATTAAGAAAGACACCCCCCACCCCCCCCACCCCCCACCTATTTTCCTCTCATTTGTTTTGTAGCAGCAATAAATCACTCCATAGTTATCATGGGCAGATGTTGAGTTTTTTGTTCTGTTTCTAATTGATTTCTGTTGCTCTTGTTCGCTTTTGCAGCTATTATGCCTCCGTCATCCCGGATTTCTTGAATATTTGGGGCTTCCTAAAAGAAATGCTCCGCCTTTGATAGTAGCTCCGTCTAAAAAAGAAAGAGACAGCTCGGGAGCAGATATTGTTATACTTACAAAGGACGGTGAAATCCCTGCTCCAAGCCTATCATCTGCAGAATTAGTTTCTGTGAGTGACGATGTTGTGTCATACTCCCTGTATTTGTTTTGAATTCCATATATGTTTTCTAATCATTTATCATCACATTTTCAACAGTATTCAATCAAAATCCTAACAGATGGCCGTAAGGACATCGCAATTAGATTACTAAGGTAAACAAAACCTTTTTTTCTTCTGACGGTTATGTTGCATTAGCTGAATTATGAACTACTGCAGACTTGTTCTTGAAAAGGACCCTGGGCATGTAAGAGCTTCTCTTATATTGGGACAGACATTTTTACAAAACAAAGAATTTGCTGAGGCTGCTGAGTGCTTAGAAAGCGCTATTTCAAAGGTCTGATTTAATTTTATATTTTTAAGTTACAAAATTTTCTCTGGGTTAAAGAATTATCAAAAGGGTTGGTTTGGTCTAATTTCCCATGCAGCTCCTTGTGGGCCGGCTATCCTACAGAAGTTGAAGAAGTTGATCTTTTAATTCTTTCGTCTTTATGGGCTGGTATTGCAAATGTGCATCAGGTACTAGCTGAACTTCTCTTTTTTTTTTTTTTTTTTTGGGGGTGGGGGGTTGGGGGGTGGGGTGTGTGTGGTAATATATTGTTTATAAACTTTATATTGCTGCAATATTATTAATACCTTCAAATCCAACTCTCGTATCATTCAAAGTGAGTTTTTTATGGTGTGCAGGGAAAGATGGAGGAGGGTCTAGTGCACCTGGAAAGAATAGCTCAACTAGACGAACCTGAGGATTCAAAAAGCAAGGCCCACTACTATGACGGTTTACTTATCCTTTCAAGGTATCATTACTTTGGTACCACAACTCACCTTTTTCAAGTCCTTTGCCATTTAAACATGTGTTAATAGTCTCGTATATTTAAGGTATATTTACAAAAACAACCCTTGAGGTTAAGCCTAATTAAAAAAAAAAAACGTGTGTGCGTGTATTCCAGTTATTTTTTCAAAATTACGAACACTCCCTTGAGGCTTGTATTTATCCAACAATTGCCTCCGTGTTGAGAGTGCAATTTGTAAAAGAGAAACAAATGTCAAGGGCGTGTAACTGGGTTTCCTTTTGTAATTAAGTTAACCCTTATTAGCTGTTCTTTGTAATTAACTCAAAATTTATATTACTCTTGAAAAGTAAATCCTATCTCCAAGTTAACTGCAATACTGACTGAGGTAATTTTGTTCTTTCTAGTGCTTTATTGACAGTAGACCGCAAAGCTGACGCGTTGATGTACTTGCAAAAGGCCATTGCTTACAATCCATCCTACAGCGTGCATCTCGAACATTTCGAAAGTGATCCAAACAATATAGCCAGTGATCTAGCTAGCAGCAGGAGAGAATTATGAGCCAATGCACGATTTTGAGATCTTAATATTATTCATTCTACAAAAAAAGATATTATGATTACAATTCCTTTTCACATAATCCGAATAAGTTCAGTTAAGGGTGCTTAGCAAGCAATACGGGGTTTACAGGTGAATTCAAAGAAACAAGTGAACAACAGAAAAAAAGTTATGTTTTTGTTCATGTCGTGTTCGGTTTCGTTGCATGTATGAGAGACGATATAGTTATTTGACACATGCAAGTTCTTAAACTCAAGAAATGATTCTCTACCGCACACACTAGTGGAGGAGCAGCTTGAATTTGTATTTTGAGTATGTTTCAGTACTAAAGTGTGAAAACTTTGCCATTCCAAAGCTTTTGTTTGGTCGAATGTCTCAATTTTGAATCGTAATCGAGTGCGATTTACATACCGACCTAGTTTGCAGGCTATTGCTTCATGTTGGAGGATTCAATAACTACAAAATAATAATATAATAATTATAATAAAAGTACTAATTGCATCATGTTGTGTGAAATACTAATAACTACAAACAGGCATTCTTGTAAACCACTGGATTAGCATCCAGTTAATCTGAGCCACATTTTTTTCTACGATCGTAAAAGTATTCTTTACGTTTGTAAAATGATCATAATCATCGTAATTTCAAATTTCACCATAATACCCTTATTGAAATAAATAGACTATTTTTTTAATTATTTATAACTTTGAAATATTTTTAAATATTTATTATTTTGAACCCAAACTTCTTCAAATTCATACTGCACCCCCAAACTTTGACTATTTATTATTTTGTCCTCAAACATTTTAAAATTATGCTCAACCCCAAAATCCAAACTTCTTTAATACTATACTTCACCGCAACACTTACACCAATGGGTTTTTCTAATTGTATGTACCCTTGTATTTGTCTGTCGACATGTACCTTTGAAATTTACCATTAAATTGTATAATTATTTAATCACATCCATCAATTTGAATACAAATGAGTACAACTGAACTTTTAAGTTGTATTCTGTTGTACTTTTTTATTTTTAAATAACTAATAATATAATTATAACTAAATTACCAGAATAAACTTTAAATCATTTTAATATGAATGTTTATTATATAATTATATAATTTGAGGGGGCCATGCCCCCCCCTCCCCCAAAAAAAAAAAAAAAAAAAAAAAAAAAAAATCCAAAATCATAATACTATTTATGATTTTTTGTTATTTGTAATTATATAAAAAATGACTTCCAAAAGTTGACAAGTTTGTAACTTGGTCTAGTGGTTTGTTTACATAGTCCTCTCTTAAAAGGTTCATGGTTCAACTCTTCCATATGTCCATTTTTCTCCTCTTATTTTTCTATGTTTTTAATCTTTCTCATTTGTTTATTCTCACTTTCCTACTCTTTTCTTTCTCTCCACCTCTTGTTTCTCTATATTTTTTATCTTTCCTTTTATTTTTCTCTTTATCATTTGTTTTTTCTTCTTCTTTATTCTTTCTTTTATTAATTATTTTTATATATTCTTTATCTTTCATTGTTCTTTATTTTTATTTTTATTTTTCGCTTTCTCATTAATTTAATTTAAAAACAACAATAGAATTAAAAACACAACCCCTCTCTCTTTCTTTTTATTTCCTTTTTTTTTGTATTTTTTATCCTTCTTTTTTCTTTCCTTTTCTTTTCCTCTATCTCGTTAATTAACTTTAAACACAACAATATAGAATTAAAAAAATATCACCAATTTCTCTCTTTTTTTCTCACATTTTCTATTTCTTTATTAATTAATGGTATCAACTTAGAAGTATAAACATGTCTTTCTTATTTTCCTTCACCCCTCTTTAGCTCTTTTTTTTTCCTTTCTTATTTTTAATTTAATATTCTCTCTAATTTAGCGCAACATAAAAGATGTTAAAATATATTATCCTCTTGCTATAACATGAGTCAATTGTCGCCATTTAACCAAATTATTTTTGTTTTTTAATACGCGGCCTCCCCAAATTAAAAATTCTGGATCCGCCCCTGGTTGCAACGGAGGACTCATGGTGAATGCATACGAGTTCAATAAGAAACAAGGCGGCCTAGCAACCGACTATACATCTTTACATAGCAACGATATGAACAGTGATACAACAAAGGTAGAAATTAAAAAAAATTATTTTATTTAGAGACATTGTAGATATATTAAAAATTAGAATTAATTTTTGTTGATGGTGTTGGAAAATACACGAGCACAAACAGGGATTGCAAAAATATCACTAAAACTAGAAAAGATAAAACAGAAAGTATAAGAAAAGTCGAGTCGAGTAGAATTCTACCCGCAAGATGAAATTGCCCCGGTAGTGCCCTTCGGTTTTTTGGCAAATCGTCCCCAAAGATAAAACGACATCGTTTCTGGTATTACAGCACCGTAAATACCAGAGCTCCGACAAACTGGAAGAGTTTGGACTGAACTACGAAAGAAAATAGAATGTAGAAAATGTATGCTATGTGTTGTATATGAATGTTCTGTGTTCCTTGCTTTTTCCAGTTGTTTTAGGTGTAAAAAGTGCAGGAGCTTCTCACCCTTTTATAGGGATTCCAGCGGGGAAGGTAACAGCACGCAATTTAATGAGGTCATAAAGACGATCATAACAGATAGCATCTGGCAGCATGAATCTGGACAGGTAAAGTGTGCACATGCAAAAGACAGCCATGAGAATGGTCAAAGTAACGTCTCCATGCATTAAGATGCATGACGTTTGACCTGAACGGTCAGGAGTTTAAGGAGCTAAAAAAACGTACGTGGTTAAAAGGTTAGCCAGGGTTGAACCAGACCACCCTCACGGACCATCCCGATCGGACCAATTGCCCAAGACCCAGGGCCCAGGACCAAGGTCCAAGGTCCGGGTCCAGGACCGGGCTCGGCTCCGCCATCGGCTTCGCCGAAGGCGGACGGGCGAACCTAAGTCCAAGAGCTCGCGTGAGCTTTGTTCACACAAAGTCCACAACACCCACTGGCCCACTTGATGTTCATTAATGAAATGTAATCAATTTTAAACTCCCTTCCACATTGATAAACATTCAATGTGGGATAACCAATAAAACACTTAAGCAACCATTCAACTTCAAAGCATTATTTCTCACTCACCAATAATTGGATTTGAGAAATTCAAAATACTACGAATATCTACACGACACGTAGATCGAGCCTATACAATTCGTTAACACGAATTTTTGTTGTACCATTAAATTGATAAAATACAATTTACAACAATCCCCCACATGAGTGATAATATCCAAAAAACAAAACAATGTATGCAAATACGTAGCTCAGTCCTTAAGAGACAATAGAGAATAGGGATAGGTGGCTTGTGGCCTTGAACCCTCCTTAGTTAATACTACCGAGCATACCGGCGGATTAGTGAATATAATTCTTGAACTATTCCCCTTTATGTATACTAGACAATAGTACCAACCCATTAAGGTCTCAGAATTCTTCCGTTCTCACGTTTGTGTCCGTTTCTGGCCATGGACAACTTCTTTGGATTCATAAGCATTCAGTAGAAGCGGCCCTCACTTCTCGCTTACATAGGTGATTCTTAAACGAGTATTCTGTCGTACTCAAGTCAAAGACCTGCACAAGAATCATTAAAAATTAGAGATTTATCCTCACCACATGACAGATAAAAAACTCTACTTTTTCCGTTAAGAAATAGGGTCGTAGAGTTTTACTTACCCATACTTTTATAGTTTAGTTTTCCCATTGAAACAAGTTTGTGGGATCTCCACTCATCATGGTTGGGTTTTCACTAAAATCATCTTTAAGATGTGGATTTCACTCCCATTCCTTCAAGCAACTTATACATCTGATCTCGAGCTATGTTTTTAGTGAATGGATCCGCTAGATTATCTATCGACCTTACGTAGTCAACTGAGATAATCCCACTCGATAACAGATGTCTTACAGTGTTATGTCTCCGACGAATATGTCGAGACTTACCGTTATACAAACTACTTATTGCCCTTCTAATAGCATCTTGACTATCACAGTGAAACATAACCGGCGGCACGAGTTTCTCCCAGCATGGAATATCTTCCAAAAAGTTACGAAACCATTCTGCTTCTTCACTTGCTTTGTCCAAAGCGATAAACTCAGATTCCATGGTGTATCGGGCTATACATGTCTGTTTAGTGGATCTCCAAGAAACAGCTCCTCCCCCTATTACAAACACATATCCACTTGTTGACAGTGAGTCCTTTGAGTCGGATATCCAGTTTGCATCACAGTAACCTTCAAGTACCCTGTGGTATCTACCATAATGTAGCCCAAAGTTCAGAATATACTTTAAGTATTTCAAAATTCTCACAAGCGCTTTCCACTATTCTCCACTTGAATTGCTTGTATATCGACTCAGTTTATTTACCGAGCAAGCTAGATCAGGTCTTGTATAGTTAGAGATGTACATTAAACATCTAATGATCCTAGCATAGTCCTTTTGAGCAACGGGGTCACCTTTGTTCTTACTTAAGTGAACGTCGAGTTCCATAGGTGTCTTTGCTGGAAGACTATCGTGTGCATTGAATTTCTTGATCACTTTCTCAATGTAATGAGATTGTGATAAGACAATTACATATGGAGTTCTTATGGTTCTTATGCCAAGAATTGTGTCAGCAACTCCCAGATCATTCATGTCAAAATTCCTTTTTAGCATGAGTTTCGTCTCGTTAATCACTTGTAGGTTGCTACCCATGATTAACATATCATCTACATAAAGACATACTATAACAAATATGTCATTAGTATTCTTAATGTAGACACACTTGTCGCACTCGTTTATTTTGAACCCATTTGACATCATCACTTCGTCAAATTTCAAGTGCCATTGTAAAGGTGCTTGTTTCAAGCCATATAAAGACTTAACCAGTTTGCACACCTTTCTTTCTTGTCCAGGTTTTCCAAAACCCTCAGGTTGTTTCATATAAATTTCCTCTTCCAAATCGCCATTTAGAAAATCTGTTTTAACATCCATTTGGTGAATCTCAAGATTGTGCAAAGCAGCAATCGTTAGAAGCACCCGGATAGAGGTAATTCTCGTCATAGGAGAGTATGTATCAAATAAATCATATCCCTCCTTTTGGAGAAATCCTTTCACAACCAAACGAGCTTTATACTTATCGATTGATCCATCAGCTCTGAACTTTCGTTTCAAAATCCATTTACTCCCTAAAGGTTTATAACCTTCACGTAAATCAGTCAGAATCCACGTATGGTTCTGCATGATCGAATCGATCTCGCTCTGTTCAGCTTCCTTCCAAAATGAACTATCAGTCCGTGAGAAAGCTTCTTTCAATGAATTTGGTTCTTCATCCAATAGAAAAACCACATAGTCGGGACCGAAATCCTTAGCAACTTTAGCTCGAGTGCTCCGTCTAGGAGTTAGAGCTTCAAGTTCTGAACCAGGTCATTTACGAGACTTGGGTTCAACCCCCACAAGTTCTTGACTTGTAGTTCCTTTAGCATTACCAGTGTTTGAACTGAAAGCGGCTTTATCCTTACAAGGATAGATATCTTCAAATAATATCGCATTCCTTGACTCAATGGTAGTTACGACATTCATGTCCGGAACATCTGACCTATGAATGATAAACCGATAGGCGCTACTATTTAGTGCATAAACAATAAAAAATACAATCAACCGTTTTGGGTCCGATTGTCACTTGCTTCGGTAGACGCACTTCTACCTTCGCTAAACACCCCCACACTTTGAGGTATTTATAAGAAGGTTTCCTTCCTTTCCACAACTCATAGGGAGTTTCGTCCCTACCTTTAAGTGGAATTTTATTGAGGATATAGTTTGCCGTTAAAACAGCTTACCCCCACATGTTCTGAGGTAACCCAGAACTAATCAACAACGCATTCATCATCTCTTTCAAAGTACAATTATTGCATTCTGCAACGCCTTTCGATTGAGGTGCATACGGAGCTGTAGTTTGATGAATTATGCTACTTTCGTTGCACAAATCCTCAAATGGAGCTATGTATTCCCCTCCTCTATCACTTCAAATAGATTTAATTTTGCAGTTAAGTTGAATTTTGTCTTCACTCTTGAAGTTCAAAAAAGGTTCAATAGCCTCATCTTTACCTCTCAAAAGATAAAGGTAACAATACCTTGTGCAATCGTCAATAAAAGTAATAAAATACTTTTTGCCACCTCTTGTTTGCACAAACTTCAAATCACATACATCCGTGTGAATTAATTCTAGAGGTGTCGTGCTCCTTTCTGCCGATTTAAATGGTAGCTTTGTCATTTTTGCTTCTACACAAATTTCACACTTACTTTTATTAACAAATTCATTTACTTTAAGCAAATTGAGATTTGAAAATCATTTTATTGCATTTATATTAACGTGGCCTAATCTACAATGCCATAAACTGGAGCACTCAGTCAAGTAAGAGGAATCAGAAGCAATTTTATTAATGATATGTTTTGGGCGTATAGCCATTACATCGAGTTTGAACAGTCCATCTGTAAGGTAACCCTTACCCAGAGGTGTTCCAAACTTAGACAAAACAAATTTATTAGCCTCAAATACAAGTTTAAAACCACGACTAACTAGTATTGAACCAGATACTAAATTCTTCCGGATGCCTGGAACATGCAGCACCTCACTCAGAGTGAATCCTTGTCGGAGGTCATTTTGAGGAAAATCGAACCAACGCCTGCAACTTGCGAAGAAGCTTGGTTCCCCATGTTCAACTTCCTTCCCTCACAGGGATGGTATTTGGAGAACAAGCTCCGGTCTGCACACACATGGGCGGTTGCAGCAGTGTCGATGAACATTGACCACGGTTCTCGACCATATTGGCTTCCTCAGTGATAACCGCAATAAGATCATCACTAGTTAGCTCTTTATCGGCTAAGTGGGCACTCGACTTGTCCTTCTTTTGCTTTGGCTTGCGACAGTCCTTAGACCTGTGTCCAGGCTTGCCACAATTGAAGCAGTCGCCGCTGAACTTCTGAGAAGAAGGAGCTTTCGGCTTTGCATTGCCAGGACGTGGCCTCTTCTTTGAGTTGTCTTCTCGTTCAAGTAGGTTCACCCGAGGTTCATCCGAACTTTTCAAATTCTTTTACTGAACTCGAACCTCAGACTCAATTCGTACCTTTCGGATAACATCTTCAAGAGACATCGCCTTTCGCTTGTGCTTGAGATACGTCTTGAAGTCTTTCCAGTTTGGAGGAAGCTTATCAATCATGGCAGAAGCCGTGAAATCGTCAGGAAGTACCATCCCCTCGGCGCAGACGTCATTCACCAGCATTTGGAATTTTTGAACTTGTTCCATAACCGGGCGAGAATCAACCATCTTGTAGTCCATGAAATTCGTGACTACAAATCTTCTAGTTCCAGCCTCGTCGGAGCTGTATTTTTTCTCGAGTGCCTCCCAGATTTCCTTGGAGGTCTTTACGTCCGAGTACACGTTACTCAAACTATCTTCTAGGCTACTAAGGAGAAAGCCTTTGCACAGATAGTCGCCGTTGTGCCAGTTATCATAGGCGGCACGAATATTGAAGTTGGTCTCGGACTCGTCCAGAGTGGGTGGTTCGTCTTCCTTCACGAAGTTAGCAAAGCCAAGCATCGTAAGTTAGAACAACATCTTTTGTTGCCACCTCTTGAAGCCGTCACCATTGAATTTTGGAGGCTTCTCCGCGACAGGAATAATCCGTGAGGAGTGCACCGGAGCGGTCATAGTAGGAACAAATATCCCCGTCATACCTGTTGTATGGGTAACAGAAGAGTACGTCGGCGGAGCCGTTGCGAACATGCTTGGAACCGAAATTCCCGTCATCCCAGTAGGGTGGATCACAGTCGGGGTTGGCACATTTTGGACCAAATCCCATGAGGGAATGATCCAGAAAACATACTTGGAACCGAAGTTCCCGTCATCCCAGTAGGATGGTTCACAGCCGAAGTTGACACAGTTTGGACTGAAGTCCCCATCCCATAAGGGAACGATCCAGCAGCCGAAGTTGTGTCTGAGTTAGGGTTGTTTTCCGAGATGCGCCTCGACAGTGTCTCAAGGAGGGTGTCGAAGGTTCCTTGATTAAGAAGGAAATCAGCATGACTCATGTTCATCTTTGGCGTAGAGGCACCAATCGTCATGGTGTTCGTTATTGCAGGGGCAGTAATCGTCGTCAAAATAGTGGAGGTAATGGCAGGAGCGGTCAAACTAATCGAAGTGCTGGAGGTCGACATTCTTTTCCAGTAGAGATATAAAATAGTAAATTACAAAATACAAGTAAATTTCGTCTTGCGATTGTTGGAAAATACACGAGCACAAACAGGGATTGTAAGAATATCACTAAAACTGGAAAAGATAAAACATAAAGTATAAGAAAAGTCAAGTCGAGTAGAACTCTATCCGCAAGACGAGATTGCCCCAGTAGTGCCCTTCGGTTTTGACAAATCGTCCCCAAAGATAAAATAACTTTGTCTCTGGTATTACAGCACCGTAAATACCAGAGCTCTGACGAACTGGAAGAGTTTGGACAGGTAAAGCGTGCACATGCAAAAGACAGCCAGGAGAATGGTCAAAGTAACGTCTCCATGCATGACTTTTGACCTGAACGGTCAGGAGTTTCAGGAGCCAAAAAAACGAACGTGGTTAAAAGGTTAACCAGGGTTGAACCAGATCACCCCATTCGGACCACCCCAATCGGACCAATTGCCCAGGTCCGGGTCCGGGCTCGGGCTCGGGCTCGGATCCGCTTGGCTCAGCCATCGGCTTCGCCGAAGGCGGACGGGCGAACCCAAGTCCAAGAGCCCGCGTAAGCTTTGTTCACACAAAGTCCACAACACCCACTTGCCCACTTGATGTCCACTAATGAAATGTAATCAATTTTAAACTCCCTTCCACATTGATAAACATTCAATGTGGGATAACCAATAAAGCACTTAAGCAACCATTCAACTTCAAAGTATTATTTCTCACTCACCAATAATTGGATTTGAGAAATTCAAAATGCTACGAATATCTACACGACACGTAGATCGAGTCTATACAATTCGTTAACACGAATATTCGCTGTACCATTAAATTAATAAAATACAATTTACAACAGATGGTTCTAATATGTAATTATACTCAGAGGTATAACATCCATTTTCCATCAAAAAAAATCATAATTTGGACAACCTTTATATTCAACTAAGGGTAGCTAATAGGAACTTATGAATAATTACAAGAACTACCCATGACTAATCAAATAAAAATCAAATTTATTTTTCTGAAATTAAAAATACTCCTGTACGCGCAAACATCAGTAAAACTTTTTTTTTTCTTTCTTTGTAGTATTATTTTCAATGAATGGTAAACTTATTGTAGTATTCCTTTCCACTAATCTTAGGGATGATCAATGACGGCGAGTTACAAATTCTTGTCATCTTAATAGTAGGTATACTAAGATATCAAGTTTTTATGATAGATGATTTATCTTGTTTGTTCATCATTTCGTATTTAGGTATGTTAAACGTAGTTATCCCTATAATTTATTTGAGTTCAAGAATTAAGAAGTGGATATTTTAAATTTTTTTAACCAATTTGAAAACTCATTATAACTTTATGGTTTTATTTCATGAAGATGTTTTTAACAGTGAATAAAATGAATTTAGACCATGACATGGTAGTCATTGGTTGGTACAACCCATCATGTGAGGTGGATGACTCGATTTGAGTAAGTCATGGTGAGATCTCCGGTTTAATTTTCTTTTTCAATAGGTATACGTGAAACATTGAGTGTATTTTTGATCCTTCTGGCAAATCCAGTTTATAAGCCACCTTTCCAATTTTTTGAATGACAGTGTAAGGTCCGTAGTAGCGGGAAGCTAGCTTCAAGTTCCTGCGTAGGTGCAAGGAGTTTTGCTTGTAAGGTTGAAACTTCAGGTAAACTTGATCCCCTACATCAAAGTTCCTTTCTGTCCGTGTCTTGTCTGCATTAGTTTTCATCCGATTTTGAGCATGCATTAGGTTATCCCTCATGGTCTTCAACATAATCTGCCTCTGTTGGATGAGATCTTTGGCTTCTGCATTGCTTGCATCCATATAGGGTCCCGTAGATAGGATAGGGGGGGTATAACCATATAGAGCCTGAAAAGGAGTCATTTTCAACCCTGTATGATAATTGGTATTATACCAATGTTCAGCAACGGATATCCATTTGAGCCATTGTCTGGGTGCAGCACTGGTCATGCATCTTAAGTAATTTGCTAGGCACCGGTTCAATCTCTCTGTTTTCCCATCTGTCTGAGGGTGGTAAACTGATGATAGATTGAGTTTTACCCCTAGCATCCTAAATAGATCCTTCCAAAATGCACTAGTGAAAACCTTGTCCCTGTCTGATATGATGCTCATTGGTAACCCATGTAACTTGTAAATGGTGTCTAAAAATAGTTTAGCTATAGATTGTTCTGTGTAAGGATGTGAAAGTGCAATGAAATGCCTGGTGAATCTGTAAATGATCACAAGTATCACATCTTTTCCTCCTGATTTTGGTAGCCCCTCCACAAAATCTATAGAAATGTGTGTCCAAGCCTGCTCAGGAATGGGTAATGGCTGTAGTAAACCAGGGTGGCCTTTCCTATCTGGTTTATTTCTCATACATACATCACATGCCTGCACCATCTTGACCACATCTCTCTACATCTTAGGCCAGAAGAAAACACCCTTCAATCTCATATAAGTACCATTAATCCCAGAGTGACCCCCATAAGCTGACTCATGCATGACCGACAATATCTATCTTTTAACCTTGTCATCCTGTCCAACCAACAGTCTACCCTTGTACCTTATGACTCCTCCACTGATTGTGTACTCTGGAAAAAGTTCAGGGTTTATACTTTTAGCAGCTAGTATTTTGTTGCATAGTGGGTCCTTTGTATAAGTAGCCACCACCTCTTGCACCCATTCTGGAATCACCAGTGTTATGGCTTCACATCTGTCTTCATTCTCTTCCCTTCTTGATAAAGCATCTGCAGCTCTATTCTTTATTCCCTTCCTATATTGTATCTCATAGTCAAGCCCAAGGAGTTTAGTGATCCATGTTTGCTGCATAGGAGACATCACCCTTTGATCCAACAGGTGCTTGAGGGCCTGTTGACCAGTTCTAATTATGAATTTGTGGCCTTGGAGGTAATACCTCCACCTCTGAATGGCCATTAGGACAACCAGAAATTCTCTCTCATACACAGATAGGCTTTGGTTTTTAGGGCAAAGTGTCTTGCTCATGTAAGCAATGGGCCTGCCTTGCTGCATCAGTACAACCCCTACTCCATACCCACTTGCATCAGTCTCAAGTATAAAAGGCTGAGTGTAGTCAGGTAGTGTTAGGATTGGTGTGGAAACCATAGCTTCTTTCAATTTATTAAATGAATCTTCAGCTTCCTCTCCCTATTTGAATTGGTTTTTTCCTTAGCAAAGCTGTGAGTGGTTTGCAAATAATCCCATAGCCTTTAACAAACCTCCTGTAATAACCTGTCAACCATAGAAACCCTCTCAATTGCTTAATAGTAGTAGGTCTAGGCTAGTTAATCATACATTCAACCTTCTGTGGGTCAGTGGATACTCCATCTTCAGAGATCACATGCCCCAAATACTCAATCTGCTTCTGTCCAAAGTGGCACTTACTTCTTTTGGCATATAGAGTGTTCTCCCTCAATAGTATTAGTACTTCTTCCAAGTGTCTTAAATGTGATTCCCACTCCTTGCTGTAAAACAATATATCATCAAAGAACACAAGGGTATGCTTCCTCAAGCATCCCTTAAAAACTTGGTTCATTAAGGATTGAAAGGTTGCAGGTGCATTACACAGTCTAAAGGGCATTACTAGGAACTCATAATGTCCATGATGAGTGCTGAATGCAGTGAGATACCTATGTTGTGGGTCCATTAATATCTGAAAATACCCTGATCTCAGGTCAATCTTAGAAAAGTTTCTGGCCCCAGAAAGTTCATCTAGCAGTTCCTCAATAACAGGGATAGGATAATCATGTTTCACTGTCAGCTCATTTAGGTACCTATAATCCACACACATTCTCCAGGTTGCATCCTTTTTCTTTACTAATAAAACTGGAGATGCAAAGGGGCTCTTGCTGTTTTGTATCATCCCTGACTCTAATAATTCCTGCACAATCTTCTCTATCTCATCCTTGTGGTTGTGGGAAGCCCTGTAGGGATACTGATGCTTAGGTGTACTCCCAGGTTTGAGGATTATCTGATGTTCAACCCCCCTGCTCGGGGGTAATCCTTTTGGTTCCTTAAAAACATCCTCATATTTTTCCAACAACTCTGTCAGCTCATTATCCTCCCTGAAATCCTGTTTAGTTGTATTTTGTTAGTTGAGTTTTAGTGGTGTTGAATGTATCAACGGGTTCTTGGCTTGGTATTATCGGAATTCGATTAGATTATAGAATTCAATGTGTTTCAAGCTTGGAAAAATAAAGGAAAATGAAAATAAAGCAAATAAACTAACTAAACTACACTAGAAATTGAAATAGCAAGTTGGTCGGATGCCTCGTCGTATACCTCAATATGTAAATGCAAGCAAGTAATGCAAATAAGCAAGAAAGTAGGCAGCGTCTTGGGCGAGGGCGGGAACGGAGTTAGGCGAAGCAGGGCGAGAATGTAGGCAGCGAAATGGGCAAGAATTCAGGCGCTGAAATGAGGGTGGGAGTAGGCAAGCCTGGGCGAGAATGTAGGCAGCGAAATGGGCGAGAATTCGGGCGCTGAAGTAGGCAAGCCTGGGCGTTTGCTGGGGGAGGAGCTGGGCACCACTCTGGGCATGCCTGGGCTGCGTTTTGGGTGAGAATTCGGGCATCAAAATGCTGCCTACAAAGCTGCCTAGGGGTGCTGCTCCTTAGGCATGAAAATGGGCAATCCCGGGCAAGGCTAGGCCACCATTCCAGAATGTTTGCCCCCTTTTAAGCTTGCTTTTGGCACTGAATTGGGTATGCAAATAGGCAAGGTTGGACTTGAGTTTCGGTCTTCATGCCTTAACTTTTAAAAATCATTAAGCCACCTATTAAAAGAGAATTTTAATTATTAAAACCCAAGAATTACACCAAACCTCAAGGTAATTGAACCAATTAACCCATTAAAATATAAAATTAACAAGTCAAGTGAAAAATAACAAAACAAGAAAAACCACATAAAAACTTAATAAAATTCTATTAAAAAAAAAAATACTAAAATCAACATGAAACTATAACTAAAAATACTAGGAGAAATACAATAATTACATGCAAAACAATGCAGTACATAGATCTCCTCCACCTGTTCCTCAAAATCTTCATGTAACATTCTGAAAAGTGAGTGCTCAATGATAAGCTGGCAGTGAGCTATGTCAGTAAGGGCCTTTAATCTGGTTTTCCTTCCATCCAAATTCACTGTGACTGACATGTCCTTATAATCTAACTCAATGGGAGTATTCTCCTTAAGCCAATCACCTCCCAGAATGAGATCACAACCTTCATGTTGAAGGAGCCTCAGGGGATACTTAAACATGTAATTCTGCATCTTCCAAGTGAACCCTTTAGCTTGCTGAGAACTCAATAACCTCTGCCCATTTACCACCTTAACCAAAATAGGTTTGGTGTGTCCCAACTCACACCCCAGCTCTCTAGCAGTTGATTCCTTAATAAAACTTAATGTGCTCCCTGTGTCCAGCAGTACATGTAGTTGTTTGTCTCCACAGTACCCTACAAATCTCATGGTAGTGGGGCTGTGTTCCCCTGCAATAGAGTTGATTGACATTTGTATTTTTTCAACTGTCCCCAAGTCCCCTTCAGGTTCCTCCTGGTTCTTTACTGAGTCTAAGTAGGTCAATTCTTCTTCTTCAGTCATTATCATGTAGTTCATTCTGTTCTTGCACCTATGTCCAACCACAAACTTCTCATCACAATTATAGCAAAGTCCCTTTTCTCTTCTTGCAGCCATTTCTGCTGAGGTAAGTAATTTAGGAGATGGTTTCACTTGATTGGGAGGAGTTTTTCTGTAAGTATTAGGAGTGGTGGATGCAGTGCCCCTCTGATTAGGGAAATGGGTGGGAGTAAAACTTCTGTTAGGGCCCTTAACTCTCTTGGTAATTGCTTCTAGGGTTAGCAATTGCTTCCTTCCCAATTCTATGGTATGGTGGAGGGTTTTTGGCTCAAACATGTTCACAAAAGCTTGTAGGTCTTCACCCAGTCCACTGATGAAACTTGCTATGAAATAATCTTCATTGTATCCCTTCTGGTTTAGCATAAGCATGCAGGCTCTCAACTCCTCAAATTTCTCAACATACTCAGTATATGAACCACCTTGTTTCAGCTTGTTAAACTCTCTAATAATTTTAGCTTCCTTCATCTCATCAAACTTAGCAGAAATGATACCAATAAACTGTTGCCATGTGAAATCAGCTTCACTTGAGTTGAAATTTTGAAACCATTGAGCAGCCCTTCCCTTAAAGTGCGTAGAAGCTAGTGTAACCTTGTGTGCCTCTGGAATATTAGGTATTAATTTAAAATACCCATTACATTTAAGAACCCAGGCCCTAGGGTTTGAGCCATCAAATCTGAGAAAATCAACCTTAGGTAAGGGGCTGATGATTTGGGGATTTTGCTGTTCCGTTAGCACTCTATTTCTTGATGATGACTGTATTCTGGACTGTGATCCTTCATGATTATGGTCTAAAAAAGGGGATCCCAGAATGGATTCCTCTTCAGTTATAGCCTTGCCCTTGCTCATATTAAGAAGTTGCAGCTGCATAGTTGCTAGGGTTTTTGTGAGGTGGTCCATCTTGTCAATGAAACCTGTTCTTAGTTCCTGCATCTCTGTCTTGATCCCCATAATTTTCTCTTGAGTTTCTTGGTCTTGTACTGCTCTTTTTTGAATTTCTGTTTGAAAATTAATCTCGAGCTTTCTTTGTGTTTCTTGCAGATCCTTCAAGCGTGTGCCTTCTGCCATGGCTAAGGAAAGTGGGCTCTGGATACCACTTGTTATATTTTTGTAATTTTATGTTTTTGCCTTGTAAATTTGATGAATTGTAATGGAACAATTCTGATGAATTCAGACGAGAAAGAGAAGGAAAAATAGATTAGGGAGAAGAAGTTTGGTAGGTAGGAAAATTGTAATTCATTTCTTAGCCTCCACAATTTGTTTCTCCCTTATTTATACACATAGGGGGGGACCATTTAACATCAAATGACCTAAAACACACAAAGCTAATAATTAAACCAAAATAAGAGTCCAATAGCTTAAATTAATTTCTGCAGCCCAAAAGTCCAAATCGTCTCTCCTCAATAGGCCCAACGACCTGGTTCGTCTTGTTGGCCCCAAACTGCTCCAGTTCCGGTAACCTGCGACCTGACCTGCTCGTTTTTCAAATTGGATTCATCTTCTATTTCGTCATTTGGAACCAAGACGCTGCCTTTAACCCTAATCGCCCCTTTCTCCACCTTTACCTCGCCAATTTCACCCAATCCTCTGCCACTTATACCTTCACCGGTGCCGGCTCGGCCTACAACCATAGCAGGTCATGAATCCCGATGGATTGCTCGCAATTTGCATTTTGTGTTGGCGTTGAATGGACAAGTACTTCCTCAGCCTATTTGGTCGCGCGTCGGAATCTCTTAATAGACTTTGTGGTTGCGGATTCGGTTTGTGAAGCTTTAAGACACAAGTCACTACATTCTAGGTGAAGCACCATAAACCTCTTTATTTGTGGATCTACTGCCAAAAATGGAAAGTTCTCTTGCAACTCCTTCCCAGCCTCTATGGTCCATCTCTCACGTACACACTCTGCAGGCATAGATTGA
Organism: Phtheirospermum japonicum; assembly: GCA_014905375.1. Taxonomy (NCBI): domain Eukaryota; kingdom Viridiplantae; phylum Streptophyta; class Magnoliopsida; order Lamiales; family Orobanchaceae; genus Phtheirospermum; species Phtheirospermum japonicum. The sequence goes on along the minus strand of BMAC01000005.1, from coordinate 4,337,122 downwards.
AGATTCATATTCTTGAATGAGGTAAAGATGAATACATGGCGACCCATCCAACTCTAGCATCTTTCAATCGCACTTAATATACCTTTGGTAACATCAACTTTCACCGACTACTATTTTTTAGTTTTCGAACCGTATTTATCCAAAATGAATGTGTGTAAACAGTCATCATGTACCTATTTGTCAACAACAATGATACATTGTTCCTTCATGATTTTCCTTTCTACATCATCAAATACGGTTTTGGTATAAATATTTGCAACTTGACTAAGAAGGTCGTGAAGTGCTATAGTATGTCGTATGCTTGGTCACGCTCGTACATATTCTTTCTATTCTTTTAAAAATGTAGCTCTCATTGAGATGAGTACATGATGGAAGTGCCGTAAGAACTCGGTAATTGTGCTTCCGGCTTTGCCTAGGTTCTTGAATAAAGAGTTTAAAGACTCTGTCCGTTGAGTTGTCCAAGTCATTCCCACAAAACTAACCTCGTAGGTATGCCTCGCTCCAATTTTCTTTTCTATTGTACGTCTATTTAATCCAACTGCTATCTGCAAACCTCATGTTTCTCGATCTCTCTTTACCATTCACGCTCAAAATTTTCAATCGACCATCATGTCGTCATTAACCTTGAAAATACGGTGCAAGATTCATGGGCTTTCACTTTCTGAGCATAATTTATATTTAGGTGCCAACTAAATACTCTGTGTACTGCATTAGGAAAAACCTCTCTGATGGTGTGACGCATCAATTCATCTTGATCTTTGACAACTTATATACTGGCTCCTTGCCGCTCATAGTTGCAAAATGTCTTAAGCAACCACACATAAGATTCGGCAGTCTCGTTATACATCAATGCAACACCAAAGATTAATAATCTTCTTGTGGTTCTCGACCCCCGATAAAATGACTAACGAAAAGTTATAGGCATTTTTTTGTGAGTAATATCCATAATAAGCACATCACCATACTTACCATACGTTGTTCGGAAGAAATCATTACAAACAACCTGCTTAATGATTCATCATCGGTGAATGTTTTCTCAATAATCAAGTTTAGGTCGTTCAGATGCATCCCTTAGAAAAGGAATAGTACATATTAGATGTCCCCATTCCAAACAGTGTCAATGTGTTCTTTTTCAAAGAAATTGTAACCTGCTTTTCTATCGAACAAAGTATTTCCAGGACCGCCTTCAACCTGTTGAAGATAATTAAAACCTTGTAATGGGCGGATGCCTGCATCTCGTAGCAAGCTTAGCATCGCCTTTTGAGGTGCTTATATGTATCTGGAAATATATAGATTCAATTAATTTAACAGGCTACAAAGTTAATAAAAGATTACACTAGTCGATAACTCAAGGTAAATAGGTTATGTCATCCATGTAATTGGTGTTTAGATTATTTATTTATTCTCATACACGATGAATATGGCCTTGATTAAAGTAGGGGACTATTTTAAAAAAGATCTACTGGGTATTTAAAATCTTTTCATGACGTACATAAGTAAAAAAATTGAATAAAACCCCAATGAGTTATGTTTTGACCTTACAATAAATACTTGATGAACAAATGTCAAGTTGTATTTGGAATCTTGAAAGAAAGATTTAAAAATGGTAGATAAAATCAAATCAAAACCCTCGAGTGCACGTACGGCGACAACATTATGCTATATATTATGAAATATAAAACACATGCTTGTTGCACTTGAGACGGTATGATGTTTACGGTGTTTCTAGAGTGTGGTTATGAGCAGATTGAAAATCCTTTACCTTGTACAAGCCGGTTTCGGAATCGTGTGCAATGCAGAATTGAGTAGGGCAATTACATCTCTTGTTCACCGTCTTCTTTCGAATACGTTTATGCCCTAGATTTATTTCATTCTGAAGTCTTGCACAAACACACTCTCATATTTCGTTCTTCAAAACATCCTTCTTAAATGTGGAATAGCATTTTCAAATTTCAAAACCCATTTTCCTGCCATAGTTAATGTAAAATATATCGGCATCCTCACCAAAACTGAAAACCCTACACTTCTTAAATGTTGCATCATCTGGTGATGTTCCTATCCGATGTTCATCCTCGGATGCAGTTTGCACAGCGTCGGAAAAAATGGGCTTCTCATCAGGCGAGTTATCTATTTTAAATAATGATTACTACATCTGTTATCGATTTATATTACCTAAAATTGATAATTATTTTTATTTTACAGAAATGCGCTTTATAGGATTGAACAAGCTTGAGGATGAATTAAAAACAAATTAGAAACATGAGGAAATAATATTATTATATTAAAATAGATGATAGCCTTTTTCATACTTTTTATTCGAGATATAAGGGTATAACGTCAAACATTCTAGGAATTTACTAATAATTATAAATTGTAGCCTAATATTATTCTCCTGTTGTCAACCAGAAATAATGCAATTACTATTATGATTATTATTATAATCAGTGTTAAAGTAGTATGGTGGAGAAGAAGAGCAGCAATTTATGAACAAGGACATCCTAAATAACACTTAAATTACAGGTTGAGCATCGTTGATTGGTGTCTTCTAGAAACCCATCAATGATGGAGCAATACAAATTACAGACCTTGTTCATAACTATGATGATATAATTGAAAATGTATGTGAATTATAGTTAGGGAATTCAAACCCATTTGTGATATAGGCTGTCGTTGCGATGGAGGTTGGTCGGGATTTCCAGAATTTTCCCTGGTCGTGTGTAGCTGTGTGTAATCATGGATAGACTTAGATTAATAGGCTTTGTAAAGGTTTGGGCTTGTGGATTAATATGTGGCTCTGTAAGGGGGGTGGGTGGGGTGAAGGTTGTAAATGGTTTTCAACGAGAACACAATAGTACATGCACCATGTTACAGCATATGGGTTAAATAAATTGTATATAAGCATTATGAATTCACTTAAGTACAAATATTAAAATCTATGATCAAATTGGTTAGAATAAAAAAAACATATGTGAGTGTATCTGCAACCTTCAAATCCATAGAATTTCATAACGACACGTCATTTAATGAAATTTGAAATAATTTACATGAACTTGAATTTATTATTATTATTATCTCCTTGGTGCTAATCTGCCGAGCAAATCAAAAATCATATGTAGTAAGTATGGGTATTGTTTTCATTTAATGATGAATTTTAATTGATGTAAAATAAATGAATTAAAATATAGAAAATAAATATTAATATCTCCATCATCGACGTCTTCTTTGTTGACATATATGATTGGTAAATCCTTTTTCCCTACATCATGTTTGTGAACCAATCAAGTTTATTGTCAATCGCTTCAAATTTAGGTTGCACTATCTCGTGAACCCTGTCTTTAAAAACCATCAAATAAAAGATATATTTTAATGAATAATTTCAATTCTTGTGAAATAAATAAATTATTTTACACAAAAGTAGCATTAATATTAGTAATGCACTCAATCCAAAAAAAAAATCATTAATATTAGTCATGAACTCTCTAAACAAATAAAAATGTAAAATTATGTAATTCATATTGATTAGAGTAGATTTGTCCTTATTTTTATTAGTATTTTAGTATGTTTTTCTATTTATTTTTGGTATAAGTTGGACGATTTAAGCATAATTCCGTTTTTTTATAGTTCTGACTTATTTTACCGTATTTTAATCGTAATTGATGCAATTAGGTGATATTTCGTTGTTTTCACCTTACAACTAAGTAACCGGAAGAGTTCAACGCGTAATAGACGAAGTTCGATGTTCAAGAATAGGAGCTTTCCGGCGAAACGAGTAGCAAAAGATAGAGAGAGACGGAGGCAGACGCGCAGTCGCGTCGACTGACGCGACCGTCGACGCGAGCCATGATCCGCGTCAGTCGATGCAGTGTCGACGCACTATCGACGCAACTTGCTAAAGCGTCGATATCGATGCACCGATGTCAACGCAACGTCGATGCAACTTGTTGAAGCGTCGATGTCGACGCACCCAGTCGACGCACCGATGTCGATACAACGTCGAAGCAACTTGCTGAAGCGTCGATGTCGATGCACCCGCCTAGCCGACGCGCACGCCCAGGCAGCACCGACGCCGAGCACCAGCACGCGTCAGTCGACGCGACGGCCCAGAATTCGGATTTTAGGGTTTCTTGTGCGCCAAGACTTGCAATATCTATATAAACCCTCCATATTTTGGATTTTGAAAAGAACACACGACCCCCTAGGGTATTTTAGCTGATAATAAACATAATTCCACATCTCATAACGAGATTTGAAGACGGAGATCAAGGATCGAAGAACAACGCGTCCAAAACATCGAATTCAAGTTCGGGATTCAATCTTCGCCCAAGATCGACGTGCAACTCCGGAATAGCTGGAGCTTTTTACTGCTTTTCTTAGTTCCAATAAGTACTCTAAACTCTTAGATAATTTCTTAGTTAATTTCTTAGTTAATGCTAGAATTAGATTACTTAATTTCATCGTTTAGTGCTTGATATTGGATATTGGATAGTTGGTTAATTTAGTTTATTTATGCGATTGATTTATGCTTAGTTATTCGTTCTTAGATTCATATGATACATTGCTTATTGAAAATTTCTTATGTTCATGCCCTTAGATAAGTTAATTAGGTTTAATTTATGGTTGCGTATTATTGATAGTTTAATTATAGCTCGTAGTTGATAATCTAGTTTAA
>BMAC01000005.1:4312810-4326719 GCA_014905375.1 Phtheirospermum japonicum | reverse complement strand
CTTGCTGAAGCGTCGATGTCGACGCACCCGCCCAGCCGACGCGCACGCCCAGCCAGCACCGACGCCGAGCACAAGCACGCGTCAGTTGATGCACCGTCGACGCGACGGCCCAGAATTCAGATTTTAGGGTTTCTTGTGCGCCAAGACTTGCAATATTTATATAAACCCTCCATATTTTGGATTTTGAAAAGAACACACGACCCCCTAGGGTATTTTAGCTGATAATAAACATAATTCCACATCTCATAACGAGATTTGAAGACGGAGATCAAGGATCGAAGAACAACCCGTCCAAAACATCGAATTCGAGTTCGAGATTCAATCTTCGCCCAAGATCGACGTACAACTCCGGAATAGCTGGAGCTTTTTACTGCTTTTCTTGGTTACAATAAGTACTCTAAACTCTTAGATAATTTCTTAGTTAATGCTAGAATTAGATTACTTAATTTCATCGTTTAATGCTTGATATTGGATATTGGGTAGTTGGTTAATTTAGTTTATTTATGCGATTGATTTATGCTTAGTTACTCGTTCTTAGATTCATATGATACATTGCTTAGTGATAATTTCTTATGTTCATGACATTAGATAAGTTAATTAGGTTTAATTTATGGTTGCGTATTATTGATAGTTAATTATAGCTCGTAGTTGATAATCTAGTTTAAAGTATTTAGTTTAATTAGTTTTAGTTTAATTATTGCTTTAGTTCATAATGATCACTTCAAAACCTTTTAAAACCCCAATTGTACATGTATTTTATTCTAGTTCGTAATTTGAGAAAAACACCAAAAAGACCGAATAGTTGTTTCCTCGAGAGATTCGACTCGAGTCAAACTCATCACCCTACAGTAACCTCGTACTCTTGCGAGCAAACTGATGTGCTTTTAAATTAATTTATTAAAAATGGGGTGCACAAAAGTTTGAGTCACATATGTTATAATTTTATGTGGTATATATGCTATTATCTCAGTACTGTTGGTTTATTATTTGTTTAGTATGTGTAGTCATTAACGAACGATACTAGTAAAATAAATAATACAATAATAGACACATGGGATTTTCTAATTGTAGGTACTCGTTGTACTTGTAGAAAAATATAATATGATTTCGTTGATGACAGAAAAATACCCAAAAAAATATTAAATTAAAAGTCATCTGAAAAAAAAAAGAATTAATATAAGAACAAAGGAAAATACCCAACAGAAAAAAATAAATAAAAAAAGGTGATGAACTATGAGCAATGACCAAACCAATCCGATTAAAGATAAAATCTCGGAGCAAGACCATGTCCATCAAGCAAAGCTTGAGCACAATTGTGATTCTCCGGCCCAGGTGTTGATTCCAATAGAGACAAGGGAGCAACACATTTTTTAAAAGGAAACCAAAGTCATATTTTTACGATGTGGGATGGTGAGAAAATTTTAAAATATAATCACAAGGACTTTTTTAAAGGCACAAGCATAGCAGTCACCAACACATTGCTACTGCGCAGCTACGCCACCCCACACTTCCCCTGTGTCCGCCGTACGACCACCAACAAACATCCGCCATAAGGCAAAGAACTATGGTATCGATGAAGTCCATATGCCCTGATTCTCCATATCTACGAGCTTTAGATTTTTACAATTAAGACTCAGACATTCTTTATATTTTAATTCATTTGCATTCAGTATTGATTTTAAGAGTCGAAGTTCTTGAGCGCTCATAATTTTACACAACTTTGTGCATGGTTCAATGGTTGAACCATTTTTATTTGTGTTGTATATTATTTATTAAATACATTAAAGGTGATTTGATGTTCATCTATTTTGCCCTTAATAATGTTTACAGTGTTAGATTTTAAATAAAACACTGTCACTGTGGTCATAGTGGATGCGGTTGTGATTGTGAGATGCCGAAAATAATGGGGGTGAGGGGGTGGGGGGCAGGGGAGATTGCATTAAACATATTTGATGTGGTTATGGTAGATGTGCTTGCGATTACGAGTATATGCCAAAAACAATGGGGGGTTGATTACACGCCTGTAACTAGTGAGCTTCATGACTTTTATAGTCATATCCCACGTGGCGTATGGTTGTTTGTGGTCATACTGCTGATGCACGATGGTGTGGGGTGGCGCAGCTCTGCAGTTTCAATGCATAAAAAGGCGCCACCTTTCCTTTTAAAAATCTTTCTGATCCCATGTCGGTAACCTTAGTCTTTTAAAACCTTTATATAAGTGTGTTGATCCCTTGCCCCAATTGGAATCAACCCCTCAGCCGGGGAATCACTATTGGGCCCAATTGGGCTATGGGATACTTTGCTTGATCGACATGGCCTTGGCCCGAGTTTTTATCTTTAACCGAATTGTCTTGTTCATCATCTTGTGTTTTTTTTTACTATCGGGTATTTTCCTTTATATTAGTGTTTTGCTGGGTATTAGATTATAAATAAGGCATATACAAAATTATTAGTGATAATTTAAATTATTTATTTTAATTAAAAGACAAATTGCAGCTCAAGTAATAAGTTTTATTCATAATAAAAGTTAACATAATTCTACTTTTGGAATCTCAAATAAGTTGTATTTATAACAAAAAGTTTAAGTAATAATATTTTTGGAATACACAATATGCTACCCAGGTACATTACTAGTAATTTGCATAACCTAGGGAGTTTATTAATGTTCGTAATGAACTCAATCGAGACAAATAAAAGTTTCAAATTATGTAATCCATATAATACATTTTGAGTAATTTTGGTGATCGCTATAATCCAATACATTTTACTAAATCTTATCTATATCCTTACAATGTCAGGGAAAATTACTTTTTAGTCCATTATATTGTTCACTTTCCAAAAAATACCATGATATTGTCCAGTATCAAAACACCTACACTAAGTTGGTAAAATTATCAAAAAAGGTACAAAATTATCCCGATCGGGCTTTTTTTTCTGATGTGGCGTGATTCATTAATTTTTTATCATTTTTCTTTATTTTTAGACATTAATTGAACAAGAAGACCTGAGAAAGGAATCCATTTTGCTCCATTATATTGACCACATTTCATAAAAGGCACGTGACATTGACCATAATCAAGCCACATATGCTAAGTTGGTCAATTCATCAAAAATGGTCCAAAAAAGGTTTGGTCGAGATTTTTGCTGACGTGACGTGGTGCTATATTTTCTTATCATTTTTTCTATAATTATAAACATTACAAATATGTTTTTTCCTCCCCTTTCTTTTTCAATTTTCTTTTATTTTTCCTTTCATCTAATCAATAAAATTTGAATCAATAAAGAATTATTAACAATATGAGTATACAAACATAAAATAAATATAAGGAAATTAAAAACAATTATAGAGATTTATACTAGGAAATAATTATTAATAAAAAGAATTAGCTAATACAATTAACCACGAGCTTGTAGCTCAAGTGGTATCACTAACCCTTTATAAGGGTGTTGACAAGGGTTCGAACCCTAAACCTCTCAAGTTATTTGAGATTTATCTTCTACTTTCCAACCACTTGACCCAACTTATTAAAAAAAAAAATTAGCTAATACAATTAGATATAAATATAAAACCATAAAAATATATTATAAAAAATTATAAAACATATATATAATTTTATATGAATAAGATTAGATTTGTTTTTATAAATATCTATATTTTAAATAATTTTTTAAAATTAAATTTATATTTTTATATTTATTTATAATTTTATCAATTAAAATCTTACTAATAAAAAAAATTATATAAAGTTTTATATATTTTATAATCTTCTAAGATATACTTTATATTTTTTATTCATCACTGATTTTTTTTATTTTTTATTTAATAAAATATATTAATTTTATTCAAGGAAAAAGAATGAAGGGAAAATAGGATTTTGTCGTCAATTTAATCTTTAAAATTAAATAAAAATGATAAGAAAATATAGAATAAAGCCACGTCAGAAAAATACCCCTATCAAGCTTTTTTTGGACCATTTTTTATGAATTGGCCAACTTAACAGATGTGGTTTGATGGTCAATCAATGTCACGTACATTTTTTGGAATGTGGCCAATATAATGGACAAAAATGAATTTCTTTCTCAGTTTTTTTTGTTGAATTAATGTTTAAAATTAAAGAAAAATGATAAGAAATTATTGAATCACGTCATGTCAACAAAAAAGCCCGATCGGGATGATTTTTTGATAATTTTATCAACTTAGTGTAGGTGTTTGGATTCTGGATAATATCATGATCATTTTTTGGAAAGTGGACAATATAATGAACTAAAAAAGCAATTTTTCCTACAATTTCATAATGTGAAATTGTACGAAATCTCACTACATTCTGATAGAACCCATAATAGAACTCGTGGAATTCTCTACGTAATCTATTGAATTCAACCATTTGACAAATCCATCTAAATTATCAGTGTGTTTCACATCTAAAAATAATAAACCCATAGGATGCTGCATTCTCAACAAATGCATTGAAATTTCTTATTTGTCGCATGTGTGCAACATAGGAAGCAGACATATATTAGGAATTCTATGCATTAATATCTAAACGTAGATTAGTAGTATATTTTTGATAATTATATTATTTTTAAATGTAAAAATAAAAAACTCAAAAGACATAGAGTCTCAACTCGTGACTCATATCGATGTCTAATAACTATTAATTAATTATTTTTTTATTGTTAAATAATTTTAAATTATAGTTTTTAAATTAAAGTAGTTAATGATTTTTTTATAGGTTTGCAATTGTATTAGTTCAATATTGTAATTGTATATTTATGTAATATTATTTTATAATAATATATATTGTTATTTCAGATTTCTTAATAGCATATTTAGAGTATATACTAATTAAGGGAAGGTAATTCTAAGTTGAATAATAATAATAATTTGTTATTATTATTATTATTATTATTATTATTATTATTATTATTATTATTATTATATAATAAATGATCACATGATATAATTCATTGCTGACATATAAACCATAAACTCTGAATTCATATTTTATTTTCCAAATAATATTATATGTTGTTATTAAAAAAAACTCTTAATTTATTCTTTGCAAGGGAAGTTAATACTAAAATAAATTAGGTGAATAATAACAAAAAAAATTATATGATATAGTTTTATTGCTTAAATTGAATAATTTTTAAAGAAGCTAATCATATAGTATAATTTGTTGTTGAAATAAAAAGAAAATTATTAAAGTGATTTAAAAAAAACCAAAAAAAGAAAACAAGGTGATAACTACGCGCAGGGCCCAAGCCACTCCGATTAAAGATCAAAACTCCAGCTAAGGTCATGTCCATCAAGCAAAGTAGCCCGTAACCCAATTGGGCCCAATAATGATTCCCTGGCCCAGGGGTTGATTCTAATTGTAATAAGAGAGCAACACACCTTTAAAAAGGTTTGATATAATAGAATGGCAAGTTGAGCCATTTATGATTTATATGTAATTAATTTACTATATTATTTTGTTTACGGAGAGTTACTAATAAAACAGGATATACTATTAAATATTTTTGTCAATATGTTTGCTATTTTTTATGCCCCACTGTACCGAAACGAGTTTTTTTTAGCGCGTTTTGTCCCCACTCATGCGCACCCTGGAAAGACTTCCCAGGGGGTCACCCATCCCACTTTTACTCCAGGCCAAACACGCTTAACTTTGGAGTTTCGATGAGAAGGCTTCCAGAAAAGAAGATGCACCTTGTTGGTATGAGTTTACCAATCAAATCTATTGAGCTTTCCTAGGTAGTCTCATAATTTGGGGTGTTACAATCAAACCCCCTTAAACTCGTGACGTCCTCGTCGCGATTAAGCCATCTCAGGATCCGTTGCCAGGGGTTGGGATTCTAAAGGTGGCTTCTACGGGTTCAAGAGTTGTAACCGTGGGCTATCTTGATCTTGGGCTCCCTCTACTGGGGCCTTCTCCTTCACGGGCTTTCCACACGCGTTGCAACCTTGTCCCGCATAGCACTTAGTTTCTGGTTTTCTGGCTGGCAAATGGCTCTGATACCATTTGTAACGCTCTAGGATCACCCTACAGACCTGACGGTTAGACCCACTTTACCGACACGAGTCTTTTCTAGTGTGTTTTGTCCTCACTCACGCGCACCCTGAAAAGACTTCCCAGGGGGTCACCCATCCCACCTCTATTATTTTGGAGTTTCGATGAGAAGGCTTCCAGAAAAGAAGATGCAACTTGTTGGTATAAGTTTACCAATCAAATCTATTAAGCTTTCCAAGGTAGTCTCATAATTTGGGGTGTTACAATCATCGTTATGGTCAAAATGCCAGACTTGAAATAACGAATACACCGTCGTTATGGAACAACTGCTACACCTTGTGATGAAAATCGATTACACCTTAATACAAGGCATGATGACATCCAACATCTCATTTACAAAATAAAACTTAAGTAAACATGCCGAGCAAAAACATGATGAAATCAAGCATCTCATTTACCAACAAAAACTGATCAAAAGGTTAACACAACCCAAGAGATTCTCCCTTCCCCCAAATACTTCAACCACAAGCGTACTACAATACAATATTAAACATCGGAATATATATTACAAAAGACAAATTGAATATCCAAGAAATTGTCAAGGATCAAAATGCCGACCAAAACTCTCCACTGCCAGCTTCTTTCTCCAGGTCTTCATGTACTTTTGTTGAATCAGGTTAACATCTTTACCAGCGAGTAAGATTTCAATAAATCTCAGCATGAACATACCGCAGTCAAACCTGCAACATATGTTTAAGTATTAACATAACAATATTATTATATAATTAAAAATAAAATTCTTCAAACACTAACCCATTATCTTTCATGGGCCATGTTCGCTTTTGGTTTGAGAATTGGGTGGGATCATAGCTCTCGTCAACTTTACTGCGCATCAACAAAGGGACAATAAAAGTCAGGGGCACTATGACCTGCTTCATGATTCCCTGCCTAATGTGGCGTGACATACTGTCTTATATTTCAATAACGTGCTCCTCTAGATCAACCCTAATTGGAAACCAATGATTATTCTTATAATGGGGTGTATACAAGAATCGACACCCTTTCCATGGTTTACAGTGCATCGGCAGTTGGCCCTCAACATATTGTCCCAACAAATGAGCCAAGAATATCATTATCGGGGTCTTTGACGAGCACTTTTGGGTCAGCCATGCTGTAGATTTTCTTCCCTTTTCCTTGTGTCTAGTATTCGGTTGTGAGCTACAATCACTTGGTTTATAAAGCCAGAATCCAAAACACAAGGGGACATGTGAAAAAGATGGACGTACTTCATTGCCCGCTCTTACATGTGGTATAGTGCAGTATCAACATGCTAAGTAAAAACTACCATTCAAAGGAGAATAACAATACTACATAATATAATATGACATATCACAATCTAAACTTAAATTCATCAAGGAGCCACTTGTCAAGATGTCATCAAAAAACTTCCTAGACACATCACATGTTGCTAACGACAGCACATATCTGGTAAAAAACAAACAAGCGGTTATTATTTTACTTCTCTTAGATGAACTGGTTCCAATGACCTTGGTAAATATAAATTATTATTTGGAAATACAAACATGTTTATTATTAAAATAGAATATTATATAATAATATATAATACGTAATGTATTAAAATTATGAAGTTAAGAAAGGATCATCTTTAAACAAATAAATACCTTTTGCGGCCTTCGCTAACCACCGCTTAAGGCCATCGGCCTTTGCCTGGTCAACCATTCTATGAGGGTCAAACTCTTTAATTTTCTTTAATTTACATCTTTTTCCTGGATTTAAAATAGGCGAGCATTGCGATTCTCTTTGCCTTTTCTTTCCACCCTCACTCAACAACTGACACTCAGCATCATCACCTTGACACAAACATGAAAGTATTACCTGTTCATCCTCATTCGACGTTTGTCTCATGCCACCAGTGCCTGGTTTATTAACAAAAGATCTCTCATTCTCATTGCCACTCGTGTCGCACGACCACCGACCACCTCATCTACATATCGGATGAAAGTAATTGAAAATTACACACTACATCATTCAACATATTTTGTCAGAAATAATTTCTTATACGAATAACACAAATACCTGTAACGGCTTCTTTTGTGTCGCGGCCTTTATCATCTTCAAAATTTCCGTCATTGAAGTCTTTTTTGCCAACATGGTTGCTTACTTTTTTTCTCCTCCATCATATTTAACAAATGGTCAACCTTCTTCTCAATCGATTCGAACTTAGGCTGCACCATCTCCAGAACTACATCTTAAAAAATAGCCAACCTTCGATCCATCAGCCTTCCAATACAACATTAAGGTATTTGGTCAAGACCACTACCATTTGTCCGGTTGCACAACTCACATTCAGGAACGCCATTCACATGAGCACTCATAGCAAAAACGTCATTCCCATTACCACTCGTACAACCGACATCAATGCCATCATTGCTCTCATATAAATTCAATTCCTCTTCATCAAAATTAGCCATTCTCTCCAGAATGGAGCAAGATTTTCCGTTGTTGTCAGCTCCAATGTGCGTTTTATAGTCAACTACACATGATGATGTTGGTTAGACTACTTGTGTGTCGTAAAACATTAATACTTAAAAACACTTCACATAATTTGTTACCTTTTCGGTTTCTAAACAGAGGTGAACATCATTTGCCTTACATGGTCATCCACTGACAACTTTAGCATTCTCGGGATTTTTTTGCCCCATGATTCGGCAAAACTCTCACCGACCTCCACAATCACTTCGAAAGCCCAAACCTGTACAAAACAAAATAAAAAAGTTACAATAATTATTCAACTTAAACTTTAAATTTTCAATTTTAAAGTAAAAATATTACCATTATAGCAAGTGGAAACCCCTTAAGATTAAAAAAACTCTCTTCTTCAAGTTATCAAATTTCTCTTTCTCCTTCTTTTTCTTCCCTTTCTGCAATTTTTGCCTAAGATTGCTAATGGTGCATAAAAAAAGACTTCCTCCCCCAAGTTAATCTATTAAACCTATCGATGTCATCGGCTATGTGAAATAAATATACGTCCAACCATGTCTGTTACTCAGCCCCTAATAGAACCCACACCAAGCATACGAGGAGGCCTAACTTCAATTTATCTTCTCGATCCTTGCAATTATCAAAGGCTGTCAATAATATTTTCTTGTTGATATTTCTCTTGCATTTTGAGAAGTACTTTCTCAAAAATTTTGAGATTTTGCCTTCCTTTACGATCTCCTCATACAACAGACTGGCATCTAAACCAGTTACAAGAGTAAACTCTTGAAACCCGAATCAAGTACGTGTTCCTTTAAAATCAAATCACGCCTCGTGAGTTTTACCACCTATCACTCATCGGATAGCTACTTGTTGGATTAGTTGAAGGGTAATTTTTTCTTCTTCAAATAGAGGAAATGTACAAAACAGGAAGTCTCGAACAAAGATCTTGTATGATGATCTATTCGGTCAAAGACATACTGGGTCATCCCTAAATCACTATGACAACATATTTATGCGTTTGCCACACCTTTAAATTTCATGTTTCAAACAAAATGCCACCTGGAATGAGATTTAAATTGATTAGTAAATATATACATAAATCAGATATAAATATAAAATAATATTAATAACATTGTTTGCACTACATTGATTATTGTATTTATTATATTCATTATTATTATTGTTATTGTTGTTGTTATTGTTGTTGTTGCTATTGTTACATTCAACCAGGTGCAGCTTTAATGTGTATTCAAAAAAAAATATTCTAGAGGTTAGTAAATTTTTAATCCTTTGACTCATATGGTCAGACAGCTAGTAATGACACAAATTATCATGTTATCAAATCTATTTCTATCTTTTAGATTTTGAACTTTAAAGTTGCACAAGAAATTGCATTTTATAAAAATTCATCGATTATCTGAAACTCAGTTTGTGGTTGTTAATCTTTATCGAGTTAATGCTTTTGTTGATCACCATTAGATATCATATCAGATCCCTATAATACAGGACCGTGAAATTTGATGTTGTAGTTAACTTCATTATATGTGTAGCTGGATAACTATAATAAGCATTGTATAGTACCAAGAATATTAAGGTGTGAAATAAAGTTGCAAGCATACATTAAACTGAATACAAGTAGCTCCGAAATTAGGTCTCGGTTGAAGATGATTTATTTTATTTTATCCATTTAAATAACTAAGTGTAAATGGTGCGAATCTTTCCATATATAATTAAGTGGCCCACAAAATAAAGGGTTCTCAAAAATAAATTTCAATATAATGATACCAAATGTTGGTACCACTAAAATTAATGCAGCAAAGCCTAGATAAGATATACTAAAACGGATAAAATATAGAATTCGTCCATTAACTTCTTGAACTTGGTAAAAATGGTCCACTAAATATAGGGGTGATAAATTTAGTCCACTAATTAAATATTTGTCGTACTTTTAGTCCAGTTTTAATTGGTGGACTAAATTTGCAACAAAAATCTGGACTAAATATGCGACAAAAATTTAATTGGTGGATTAAATTTGCAACTCCTTGGATTTTGACCGACTGTCATTTGGTCAAATCCCCAAAATTGGATTAAATGTGCGACAAAAATTTAATTGGTGGACTAAATTTACCACCCCTGTATTTAGTGGACCATTTTTGCCAAGTTCAAAAGTTAATTGATGAATTCTATATTTTAGCCTACTAAATCTCAAGTGTTAGAACATATTAAGGACAAAAAAATAAAAAACACATTTAAAGAAATTGTGAAGCAAAATGAGAGCTAATGTTTCAACTATTTACGAAAATAGGAAAATGCCAACAATTATAAATGTATCACCCCCAGATGAGAAAGGTCAGTTCATTGCATTTCACTCCTGATCGAAGTGGAAAACCAATTTTCAGGTATCGAAGAAAACTTAAAACTTGCAAGTATTATGATATATTTATTTAAACACCACTACATCTCGGTCTCTAACTTCAATATCTATTAAACTATGATTTGAGCTTTTAGAAAAGTTATACTTCCCGATTATTCTTTGAAAAGTTAAGCAACAAATCACTAGATGGAAAAGCCCTAAACTTCAACATTTGAAAACTCAAGCAAAAAATCACTTGATCAAAAATTCCTAAGTCGTCAGAATTTGTAAAATTAAGGCAAAATTATCAAATTAAAAAAGACTTAATTCATACAATAATCAAATTGGGACCAGAACACAAACCTTAAACTACACATCAAGATATCATAAACTAAGGAAAATTCACCACACAATTACATATAATTTACACGCGGAAGAAATTGAAAATAACAATTAAGGCAGTTTTGTGCTAAAAAATCAACTAACCTTAAAATAAATTAATCTTTACACTTCAGATTGTTCCAAAAGCAAAAGCCAGTGGAAATTGGTTGTGAATAACTTTGTCGATGAATGACAAGCGGTGGATAATCTTGGTGCCAGACAGTTGAGAGTGACGGTGTCGAACGATGGATAATCGTGTTGTCAGACGATAGGGAATGGCGGTGTCTGACGATGGATATTCGCGGAGCCAAGTGCTGAGATTGAACAAAAGGGCAGAGTTGAAATTTGATTTTGTGATGAATTACGGGTGTTTTGTAAAATATATTTATGATTGATGGTTGTTTTGTGATTAATAAACATTTGGGGTGTTCTGTAATAAATGAAAAATATTTGTTCATTTATTTAAAAAAAATTAACATATAAATGACATATAAGATAGTTACAAATTAATATTGATATTTAATTAATAAATATAACTTGATATATGACACATTACATTCGAGGGATACTTGTCGAGAGCACAATGGATATATTGTTGGAATAAGTACAATTATCCGAGCACAAAACTGGAAAAGAAATATAAAGACAGAAAACAAATAGCAATTCAAGTCGAGTCGAGATTTAATCTCTGTCCGCAAGACGAAATAGCCCCGGTAGTGCCCTTCGGTTTTGGCTATTCGTCTCCAAAGATGAAACGACTTCGTCCCGTGATATCACAGCACCGTGAATATCAGGGTTCCGGCGAACTGAAAGAAAATGAACTGAGCCTTGAAGATGAAAGGCAGAATATGAGTATGTTTGCTGTTCCAAATGTTCAGGTGTTTATGCGTATGGAAAGTCAAGGGTGAACTGGAGCTTCTCACCCTTTTATAGGGTTACCACCTGGGAGGTTACAACACTATTAAAGACGTTCTTAAATGCACCCAACCACTCAGCATGAACCTGGACAGGTTCAGCGTGCTGATGCAGAAGTCAGCCAGGAGTCTGGTCAAAGAAACGTCTCCATGCATCATTAAGACACATGACTTGAACGGTCAGAAGTTTTCAGACGTTTGAAAACGTACGTACAGGAGTCAGGTGCGTGAAGGTTCAAAAAGGTAACCAGGGTTGAGCCAAAACCCGAACCCCACACGGACCAACTCAATCGGACCACCCAATTCGGACCAATTGCCCAAGACCCAAGACCCAAGTCCCAAATCCCAAGTCCCAGGCCCAGAGCCCAGGACCCAGGACCCAGGACCGAAGTCTGAGGTCCGGGTCCGGGACCGGGCTCGGGCTCGGATCCGCTCGGCTCCGCCTTTGGCTACGCCGAAGGCGGACTGSCGAACCCAAGTCCAAGAGCCCGCGAGAACTTCGTTTACACAAAGCCCACAACACTCTCTGGCCCACTTGATGTACATTAAAGAAATGTAATCAATTTTAAACTCTCTTCCACATTGACTAACATTCAATGTGGGATAACCGATAAAGCATTAAAGCAAACCGTTCAACTTCCAAGCATCATTTCTCACTCACCAATAAATGGATTTGAGAAATTCAAAATACTACGATTATCTACACGACACGTAGAATAATCCTATACAATTCATTAACATGAATTATCGTTGTACCATTTAATTAGAATTAATCCAATTTACAACAATCCCCCACATGAGTGAGAAACTCTAAAAACGACATGCATGAATGCAAATACATAGCTCAGTCCTTAAGAGACAATAGAGAATAGGGATAGGTGGCTTGTGGCCTTGAACCCTCCTTAGTTAATACTACCGAGCATACCAACGGATTAGTGAACATAATTCTTGAACTATTCCCCTTTGTTTATACTAAACAATAGTACCAACCCACTAAGGTCTCAAAATTCTTCCGTTCTCACGTTTGCGTCCCCTTTCTGGTCATGGACAACTTCTTTAGATTCATAAGCTTCAGTAGAAGCGGCCCTCACTTCTCGCTTACATAGGTGATTCATTAAATCAGCATTCTGTCATACTCAAGTCAAAGACCTGCACAAGAATCATTAAAAATCAGAGATTTAACCTCACCACGTGACAGATTATAAACTCTACTTTTGCTGTTAAGGAATAGGGTCGTAGAGTTTAACTTACCTAGACTTTTGTAGTTTAGTTTTCCCATTGAACCAAGTTTGTGGGATCTCCACTCATCATGGTTGGGTTTCCACTACAATCATCCTTAAGTTGTGGATTTCACTCCCATTCCTTCTAGCAACTTGTACATCTGATCTCGAGCTATGTTCTTAGTGAATGGATCCGCTAGATTATCTATCGACCTTACGTAGTCAACAGAGATAATCCCACTCGATAACAGATGTCTCACGGTGTTATGTCTCCGACGGATATGTCGAGACTTGCCGTTATACAAACCACTTCTTGCCCTTCCAATAGCAGCTTGACTGTCGCAGTGAAGCATAACCGGTGGCACGGGTTTCTCCCAACATGGAATGTCTTCTAAAAAGTTACGAAGCCATTCTGCTTCTTCACCCGCTTTGTCCAACGCGATGAACTCAGATTCCATGGTGGATCGGGCTATACATGTCTGTTTAGTGGATCTCCAAGAAACAGCTCCTCCCCCTATTACAAACACA
>BMAC01000005.1:4265069-4311181 GCA_014905375.1 Phtheirospermum japonicum | reverse complement strand
GCCTTTTCTTCGAGTTCTCACCTCGTTCAAGCAAATTCACCCGAGGTTCATCCGAACTTTTCGGATTCTTGTATTGAGTACGAACTTCGGATTCAATTCGTACTTTCCGAATAACGTCTTCAAGAGACATCGCCTTTCGTTTGTGTTTGAGGTGCGTCTTGAAGTCTTTCCAACTTGGTGGAAGCTTGTCAATCATGGCAGCGGCCGTGAAAGCATCCGGGAGAATCATCCCCTCGGCGTGGACTTCATTCARCAGCATTTGGAAKTTTTGAACTTGTTCCATAACCGGGCGAGAGTCCACCATCTTGTAGTCCATGAAGTTCGTGACTACAAATTTCCTAGTTCCAGCCTCGTCGGAACTATACTTTTTCTCAAGTGCCTCCCAAATTTTCTTGGAGGTCTTTATATCTGAGTGCACATTACTCAAGTTATCTTCTAGGCTACTTAAAAGAAAACCTTTACATAGATAGTCCCCACTGTGCCAATTATCATAGGCAGCGTGGACATGGAAATTGGTCTCGTCCTTGTCCGGAGTAGGCGGTTCATCTTCCTTCACGAAGTTGGCGAAACCAAGCATCGTGAGGTAGAACAGCATCTTTTGTTGCCACCTCTTGAAACCTTCCCCATTGAATTTTGGAGGCTTCTCCGCCGCGGGCATGATCCGAGAGGAGTGCACCGGCGCGTTCATCGTTGGTACAAAAGTCCCCACCGAACCCGTTGAATGGGTATTCAAAACAGTTGAATCTGTTTGGGGAGCAATTGCAAACAAACTCGGAACCGAAGTTCCCGTCATCCCAATGGGATGGGTCACAGCCGGAGCTGGCATCGTTTGGACCGAAGTCCCTATCCCAAAAGGGATCGTTCCAACAGCCGAAACTGTGGATGAGTTCGACTGCGCCATGCGCTTCGTCAGTGTCTCGAGTAAGAAATCGAGCGTTCCTAGGTTGAGAATGATCTCATCCTGAGTGGTGTTCAAGATTGGCGTAGACATGCCAATTGTCGAGGTGTTCGTGACTGCAGGGGCAGTGGWCGTCGCCGAAATAGTGGAGGTGATGGCCGAAATAGCGTCGCTCGTCGGAGTGCTTGAGGTTGACATCCTTTTCCAGTTAGGGATTACAGAAAAATAAAATTACAGAAAATATTTCGTCTTGCGATTGTTGGAATAAGTATAATTATCCGAGCACAAAACTGGAAAAAGAAATATAAAGACAAAAAACAAATAGTAATTCAAGTCGAGTCGAGATTTAATCTCTGTCCGCAAGACGAAATAGCCCCGGTAGTGCCCTTCGGTTTTGGCTATTCGTCTCCAAAAATGAAACGACTTCGTCCCGTGATATCACAGCACCGTGAATATCAGGGTTCCGGCGAACTGAAAGAAAATGAACTGAGCCTTGATCCAAATACCACCTGGGAGGTTACAGCACTATTAAAGACGTTCTTAAATGTGCACCCAACCACTCAGCATGAACCTGGACAGCTTCAGCGTGCTGATGCAGAAGTCAGCCAGGAGTCTGGTCAAAGAAACGTCTCCATGCATCATTAAGACGCATGACTTGAACGGTCAGGACCCGAACCCCACACGGACCAACTCAATCGGACCACCCAATTCGGCCCAATTGCCCAAGACCCAGGCCCTGTGCCGGGGTCCGGGGACCGGGCTCGGGCTCGGCTCCGCCTTCGGCTACGCCGAAGGCGGACTGCCGAACCCAAGTCCAAGAGCCCGCGAGAATTTCGTTTACACAAAACCCACAACACTCTCTGGCCCACTTGATGTACATTAAAGAAATGTAATCATTTTTAAACTCTCTTCCACATTGACTAACATTCAATGTGGGATAACCGATAAAGCATTAAAGCAAACCGTTCAACTTTCAAGTATCATTTCTCACTCACCAATAAATGGATTTGAAAAATTCAAAATGCTACGATTATCTACACGACACGTAGAATAATCCTATACAATTCATTAACATGAATTATCGCTGTACCATTTAATTAGAATTAATCCAATTTACAACATATATGTCCGTGGAAAAGCCCTATTAAAGTCAAACCTCTTTTAAATCATCCTCTTACCCCAAGTTACAATCCAACTCTAAAAAAAATAGGTACATAAGAGAGAGAAGACGAAGGCATTCATCCAAAAATTGGGGATTTTTGTTAATGTATTAGGTGATGTAATATATTTGTTGTTGGTTGTTATCAGCAGAAGAGCAGTTACTTTTACTTTGTGTATATAGGTAAACTGCTGTAAAGATAGACATAAATGTATTATTTTCTATGTTCAAAATGGTATCTAGAGCAGGTATATTAATTAAATAGTAAATAAATCAAAGAAAGAAAGAGAGAAGCAGGGATATTCTTAACAACCATTTTGTCAGTGTTACTGCGGCGAAAGAATTCAACTCCCTTCTGGCTAAAGGTGATGAATATCTCTAGCAACTTTGCTAGGCTCTCTATATATAGGACCCAAGTGATCATCAGTGCTGAAATCCAATACTGAAAACATATCCCCAGGCTGTGATTCTAATAAAACTATGATTAGGATTATTTTTAGTAGCCATTAGATTAATAAAATGTATGGTTTAGACTAGTCAATTGGTTCAAGTCCTTTGTTTATATTCAATTGAATTTTATTTTTATTTTTATGTGGAACAAAAAAGACTAATGCCCGTTTCCGCGGGTTGATAGCTCATTCTTGTATAATTAACTCCGTCAATAATTGATAGAGCTCAAAAGACTCATGTTCAGAAAAAATTATAGAACATAACTTTTTCTGATCAACTAATAAGTTTAATTAAATAAATAATATAAATTTAATTCAGAATTAAAAAAATAAATTAGTTTCAAAAAAGTTTAAAAAACTCTAGCGGGACGCGGTTGGCAAAAGCGTCTCGCCCTTCGGGACGCTATTCACAAAAGCGTCCCGAACCCAAATTTCCTGCCCCAAAGTTTTTGGGGCCAAAATGAAACAAAAAAATTAAACTTTGGGTCGGGACGCTTTTGGCATCCGCGTCCCGGAGCAAAAATGCAAAAAAATAAAAAATCGAGCATTATAACCCAAACCCTAATACACATATTATTTATTTATTTATTTATATTATATACTTTAAGGTTTTTTATATTTATAATTTATTTAAAAAATTTATTAATTAAAATAAATAAACATATCATAATAATGTCTTATAATTACAAGAAGTTTATTTGAAAATAAAAAATACAATAAAATAATATAAATAACAAAATGACAAGAAATTTTAATTTCAAATTAAAAATACAATCAAATTAAGATACAACAACAACGAATGTGTGTGTTGTATTTCAAATTAAGAATACAATCAAATTAAGATACAACAATCAAAATAAATAGCTGCCCACACACACATCAATCCCCTGTAGTTTTGAAATTAAAATTTCTTGTCATTTGGTTATTTATATTATTTTATTGTATTTTTTATTTTCAAATAAACTTCTTGTAATTATAAGACATTATTATGATATGTTTATTTATTTTAATTAATAAATTTTTTAAATAAATTATAAATATAAAAAAACCTTAAAAGTATATAATATAAATAAATAAATAATATGTGTATTAGGGTTTGGGTTAGAGCATCTCCAATGCTATACTTTTAACGTGATAAAAATTAGCCACATCAGCAATTTAGAAAGTGTATAAATAAATCATTCTCCAATGCATAATGTTGTGGGTACTGTTATATTGACGTGGGAAAAAAAAACCTCAACAGTGTCGAGTTCTCTGTTTGATATACGAAACCATGTTAACAGTATGACTCAGCATAATCTACATAATTCGTGCGCGCGCACGCATCTCAAAAATATTGGAAAAACCATTTGTGATAACTTTTTGGGGAAAAAGATTTATCTCCTAATTTTTAGTTATCTATGAATTCAGTTTTATTTTGTTATTAATCAAGATAAAATCCACATGTACAAAATTAAGTATATTGACATTTATGCGTTGGAGAAATATTTTGGAATCAAAATTTGGGCCTTTTAACACTTATCTACGTGGATAGACATTGTATTCTTTGAATGACATCTATTAAAATTTAATTACTTTCAACAGTGTAGCATTGGTGATTATTTTTTTTTGCATTTCTGCTCCGGGACGCGGATGCCAAAAGCGTCCCGACCACGGGTTTTTTTTTTTTTTTTTGCAATGTCTACCGGGACGCGGATGCCAAAAGCATCCCGACCCAAAATTTAATTTTTTCTTCATTTTGGCCCCAAAAACTTTGGGGCAGGAAATTTGGGTCCACGCTTTTGTGAATAGCGTCCCGAAGGGCGGGACGCTTTTGCCAACCGCGTCCCGCCAGAGTTTTTAAATTTTTTTTGAAACTAATTTATTTTTTTAATTCTGAATTAAATTTATATTATTTATTTAATTAAACCCAACTAATATAGTTGGATTTTTTTTTTCCATTTTATCCTTTCCATTTTTAAAATATACTAATTTTATATAGTAATATATTATTTTATACTTTTACCAAAATATTATTTTTATGCATAAGAAATTTTTTATTTATTAATATAATTTTTTTTATTATTAAAGTTTATAGTTTTCTTTTTTTTTTTTTCAATCATCTAATTACCAACAGTAATTCATCTATCAATAATGTAACAATAATGTCTTTCTAAATCATTGTGTTTATGATATTTGATGATTTAATATATTATACTACTTTTAAGGTTATGAAATATCGTAAATATTATGATTTCCAAATATAATATTTACATATAAATTATATATTTATTTATTTCTAATGTATATATATATGTTCTTAAAGGTTCGGTTTAGTAATGGGTTGGTGGTTTTAAAATAACTTTATATAAAATATTTACATCATAAATGATCCTTTTATTTAGTAAATGTTCAAGACATATTTTAGGGACTATAATTAGTTATTAATTATTATTTTATATAAATAATTAATATTATTGAGAATTAATATTAAACTAGTTTAACTCGTATGTTACATGGGATTATCAAAAGATAGATTTAAAGAATAAAGATTATAATAATTACCAAGGTTTCAAATCTAAAATCAAGAATAATCCAAAGAATAGTCATCAAAATATGTAGTATTCTCAACCTTTTCGTATTTTACAAGAGTCTAATGACTATTCATTAATTATTATTAAATAAATTTATATTTTCAAGTTAAGAATAATCTTATTAATAATCTTAGTTATGTATTTAGAATAATCTAAAATATGTAATTTTCTAAAATCGTGACATAGTGTGCATGTGTCTAATCACTATTTATGAATTATTATTATTAAATAATTTAATACTTTAATATTTAGTTTAAATTTACTAATAATATTTAGTTACATATTTAAACTATCTTGCAAATAACTCATAATTTACTTATCTATACTATCTCAAATTTTAAAAATAAAAATTGTTTTAGCTTTGATTAAAAATACAAATTATTTATTGTTTTTATTATTTTTGGTAATTGAGATTACCTTATATGTAATTAGTCATTTAAATTCATATAACTATTTTGTGTAACTTATATACGACTTATTTATATTCTTATATTAGGAGAATAAACGAAAATATTATATTACAAATAATCAAATAAAAGGAATATGTATGATTAGGTTCAAATGAGAATCACTACCTTATATTTGAATCTAAATTTAATTATGGGTCTTAAATTTAATTAAATTGATAGATAATTTTTTTTTTGTAGTTTTTCTTATTTGATTAAAAGCATTGGTAGTATATAATAAAACACTGTTGTTGTATATAATTGATATGTTGTAAAAGCACTATGATTATATAATAAAAATACTGATGGTATATAATAAAAGTACTAGTTCGCAGGTTAAGGGATGGTTATCATTGAAACCCATCCCCATATATAGGATTAGGTTCAAATGTGAACCACTACCTTATATGTGAATCTAAGGCCAGTTATGGGTGTTATATATAATTAAGTTAATGGATCAAGTTATTTGTTGTTTTCATATTTGATTAAAAGCACTGGGAGTATATAATAAAAACACTGCTGGTGTATATGGATTATATATTATAAAAGTTTTGTGATTATATAATAAATACACTGTATATAGAAAAAGTACTAGTTCGCAGGTTTGCAAATAAGGGAGGGTTCTCATTGGAACCCGCTCCTATATATAGGATTAGATTCAAATGAGAACTACTAACTTATATATGAATATAAGGCCAATTATGGATTTTATATCTGATTAAATAGATGAATAATTTTTTTTGTAGTTTTTATTATTTGATTAAAAGCACTAGTGGTATATAATGAAAGCATTGTTGGTGTATATAACTGATATAATATAAAATCAGTTTGATTATATAATAAAAACAATGTTAGTATATAATGAAGGCACTAGTTAACAGGTTCGCAAATAAAAAAGGGTTCTCATTGGAGCCCACCCTATTTGCATAGGTGATTGGGATAGTATGGTGTCGACTTGGTGGTTTGAGCGTGAATAGATTTTGGCCGAGACATGGATGGGGGACGTGCATGAAGGAAAACTCGATACTTTTAGGCATCCGTAAGGGAGTCTAAATCTCTTATCTCAAATTGTTGTACCGTCCTTTCAGTCGAGTTTCTAATTAGTTTAACGCATAACTTCTCAAATCATTTGAATGCATTAGTTTTAAGTCCGTTCGGGGTTTAGATTTTTTTTTTCTTTGTCTAGGCTCAATTTTTCTCGAGGACAAGTAAAAGGTTAAGTGAGGGGGAGTTGATTTGTACATATTTGTGTGTGTATTTTGTATGTTCTTTTATCTTGTTTTATGTGCTTTAATCGGGTTTGAGTCGTGTTTTGTCTCGTTTTTCTTTGTTTTACGTTTTCGTAACTCTTGTTGTCTTTTTAGTAATTTCGTACTTCTAATATTTTTGTAAATTTTTATGTTATTTTATTTTTCTTAATTTTAAGATAGTCCAGCGAGCCCTAGACTAGCAAAAACAAGACCCGAACACACGAAGCCCAT
The DNA here is from genome assembly GCA_014905375.1 of Phtheirospermum japonicum. Classification (NCBI taxonomy): domain Eukaryota; kingdom Viridiplantae; phylum Streptophyta; class Magnoliopsida; order Lamiales; family Orobanchaceae; genus Phtheirospermum; species Phtheirospermum japonicum. The sequence continues at coordinate 4,304,175 of BMAC01000005.1, read as the reverse complement.
TCGTCGATGGTCAATAAATGTGCCACTCTCGCCAGCGTGGACGGACTGGTCGAGAATCACCCACTAGCATCGATCGACGTGCAGTCGACATATGGACATTTTCCTATCCTCAACAACGGACTTGAGCATCGATCGATACCATATCAATGGCAGAGACACCTTCAATCAACGGCTGAACGACGAAAGGCCGTTTTTGGTCATTTTTGGGCAAAGTTATCATCTTGCCCCTTAACTTCACTATATAAACCTACACACCCAGCTGAAGGAAAAAGATTTTGAATCCCTTAGGGTTTGAAAGCCCAAACTCGTCCTTTTCACTTTCAAGCACAAATAAAACTTAGTTATCTTAGTTCATGGGTCATGACAATAGACTCGTCAACATAAGTATCAAGTGCACAGTTATAGCGCGTATGCTTATCACAAGGCACTAGGAAGATGTTTCAATGAGACTGAGGCTCAAGGATACGATCCTGATGCACGAGACTACCGGGACGCACGACACATGTATGACCGACATAGGCACATGGCGTTGGGCGCTAGGCATGATGCCGAGCGGGGTAGACTGACTTGAAACATTACATGTAAAGACATATGGGGCTTATCCACATGGTGAGAGCAGCTAGCAAGAAAGGCTCAAGGAGGTTAAATTCGGGGTGAGAGAGTGCGAGCGCCAACACAAGAGAAGGCACAACCCAAGGGTCGTTCCACTCGTTCGGTTTGAGAGTGACAAAGGGCATCATGAGTGGCACTTACATAGCTTCGTGGGCCAATTAACTTAGGAAGACCAAGGAGAGAAGTTCGGATATACTAGGTCTATTAGGCTTTATGTAGCCAAAGCCTAGCCGAAGACTCCTATGGAAATATATCTGATTTTTGTCGGCAAGCAGATTTGGAGGGCTTGGCGGAAGACGTGGGCAAGGCCAGAGGAGGTTGAGAGGTCACGGAGGGCTAGAAGGAACCGGATGAGCGAGCCAGAGGGTCCTGGTACCGGGATATCTAAGCATAGAGGCGGGTCTCGGGGGGCGAATCGCATACGAGATAACATCGTAAGTTATATATATAAATTTATAAATTTATAATTTAAATAATATATATATATATATATATGATAAAATAATAAATTAATTGTTACAGCGGAAGGAGACGGGTAGGGAACCCATTGCGTACGAGCTTCTACTGAGTCTGCATCAGAAAGGCGACGGCTCGTTTAAGGACCCCAAATCACAGCGGATAGCTGTAAGTTTATTTAATTTCTAAATTCAAATTAATTTATATATTAACTTTTCTTTTGTCATTATTTTGCATGAAAATAATTAATGATTTTGTTTTATCTATCAGACGGAGGTTCAGACTACTTTGGAGAGCAGACGAGCTGCATCATAGGAGTCTGGCACATTTGTCGACCCGAACAAAGTCTACCTCTCCGTTGTCAGGTCCAAGAAGGGTCGATGATTTGGGACGGGATTGCTCGTCAAGGAGTTTGATACACGCTCCACCTCTACGTTATCCCAACAGGTCGATCCTTGTCTGGTGCAGCTGCAAACGCAGTTTGAGGAGGCTAAGACGAAGCATCTGGAGGCTGAGATGAGGCATCAGGAGGAATTATAGAGGATACGGCTAGAGTATCAGGATGAGTTGCACAGGATGCGCAAGGCACAGGCGCAGTTCCAAATGGATTACGAGCAGCGACTCCAGCGACAGGTTTAGGAGCGTATTAGGGTTACGATGACCGCGATGGGATCACAGCCTCCTCCTCCACCCCCTCCCCCTCATGCTAATTAGGTTGATCTCAAGATGTTGGATTATTATTGTAGAATTCGTTTTGAATTATTATTTTCGAATTCATATGATTCTGATTTGTATTTATATTATTTGATTTATTTTGCATTTATATTTTGTTTAAAATATTTTTAAATAGGTGGATGAAAAAAAAACAGGTTCATTATTCCAATTAATAAAAATTATAAAAATACATTTACCGACGGCTTTCAAGTCCGTCGGTAATATTAAATAGTATTTATCTATCTATCTATTATTTATTTATTTATTTACCGGTGGAATTTAGGTCCGTCCCCATTCATGTTAATTACTGACGGTCATCATATCCGTCGGTACATCTAATATTTATTTATTTAAATAATTACCGACGAGCGTAAACTCCGTCGGTATATCTAAAAAATAATAGGAATGCTGACGGTAGCTTACCGGTGGAAAGATGTCGTCGAAAAGCCATCGGCAATTGAGATTACTGACAAAGGATTCGTCGACGGCCGTTGTCCATCGGTAAACACTTTACCGAAGGATTACCGACGGATTTGGCCGTCGGTGAACCCGAGTTTTTTGTAGTGGAAGGTATTTGATAAGTGTTTGTCAGGGTGCTCAAACAAAGTGGAATTTGAAGATTGTTGGAATTTTATGATATCCAATTATAGCTTACAAGATAATAGTTGGTTTCAACGTCTATACGCTATAAGAGATAAATGGAGCACCGCATTCAACAAGAATTTCTTCTCCGCTGGTGCAGTAACGTCACAAAGAAGTGAAAGCGCCAACTTCTCCATTGGGTTCAAAGCCAAGAAAACCATCAGTTTGAGTGAATCTTATAATATCATTTTCAAGCAGTCTCTTGAACGTTGGAGATACACTGAGAGACAACATGAATTTCAATGCTCGAAATTAATCCCTAACTCAATAATACCATTAAGCGGATTCCTCAAGAATGCTTCCGAGGTATATACGCTGACAAATTCTAAAGAATTTGAGGATGAACTATTAAAGTCTTTTCCTAACTCATGTAAACCGTTGCACTGTGAGGATGGGATTATGTTATATAATGTTATACATGATGATGGTGTCACTGCCTATGATGTGGTCTTTTCTACTGTTAATGCATTTATAACTTGCTCGTGTAAAATATTTGAAGAGTGTGGATTATTGTGTTGTCACTACTTGAGGATATTTCATATGCATTCAGTGCAAAAAATGCCAGATTATTATATTAAAAAGTGATGAACGAAGTTTGCCAAGGAGGAATTGCGGGATACACGTAACGGAGGGCTTGGGCTATATTACAATGTTATTGGAGATTGTATTGCTTGGAGAAGTGAATTCATGAGAAATTATTATGACCTTGTCTTGAAAGCTCAGAAAAGTAATGAAGCAAGGAAAATACTTGAAGATGGATATATGAGAGATATGAAGCTATAAAGGCGTTGATGCCCCTGAAAAATTCAAACGAAGAAGAAACTGGTGTTTCTAGTTCATGTATCTGTATTTTGGATCCTGGAAGGGCAGTTAAAAAGGGGAGAAAAGTATGACAGAAGTCATATTTTGAGAAAAGCAAGAAGAAAATAACATCAGTAACACATCAAATAGATCAAGTCAAGCAAAGGAGTTTGGTTCTAAAACTTCAATCCTCTATTATTTTAGCACAACGGTAGTCGTTGAATATTTATATTTATAAATGTATTCACATTGACTGGTGTAAAAATTGGTATTTTGATATTGTGATATTTATCTGCTACTATCTACATGCTTATGGTATTTTCTGATTGTATTTGATAAGTGTATTGGTTTTTCTATTCACGCGTATTGGTCTTGCTTTTCAATCGTATTGGTTTATATATTTGCAGTGTGTTCGGAAGAGAACGGAGCAATTGTAAGTGGCAAGTTGACTCGAGTCGAATCTCTCGAGGAAGACTAATCATAAGTGATTCTTGTGTTTATTCTCACGAATGAGAAAAGAACAAAAAACCTAATCTAAACATGCGGGGTTTGAGAGTTGTAATAACTAAGACGATGATTTAAACGAGCAATGAAATCAAAAACTTTGATAATATTAATAAAATGGGGGTCTAGAGCTCTAGAATCATCTCCACGATTAATTGACATTTCATCGAACACTTAGTCTACGAGGTGGGTTTGTCAATTCCAACTTGTAGATTAAATATCGAGAATCCCAATTGATGGTTTTAAACAATTCTTGGCATTAGACCTGTAAATTCTAACCAACTATCATCAACAAATTCAATAACGCAAATTCAAAATAAACACGAATCATAATTAAAGATGAAAAGCTCGAAATTAAGCAACAATGGAAACTAAGCTTTAAGAACAACAACTATTCTAATAAGAATTCCTAACAATCTTATAATCTAAAAGTATGAGAGATGAAAGGAACGTAACTACGAATATGAGTCAAGAACATCTCAAATGAAATAAAAGTTCATAATCTAAGCAAGCAAGAAATTAAACTAGTAAAGCAAAGGGAATGGAAAACCTTATTGATTAACAAAGGAGGATATCGTCGTTCGAACGAGGAATGAAACATAAGTCTAAAAAAATGAGCAGCGATTAACGATCTAAGATCTACTAAATCTGAAAAACTAGAGTTTGAGTCTAGAAAGGAAAAATAAAATCAAAGAAACAAAGAACACTCTTGGGTTGTCAACCCTAAGAGGTTCGAGAGGTAGTTCTCGTTCCACTCGGTCGCTTGTTTTGTCAGCTGAAGAGAAACATTATATTTATAGAGTCGGACGAGGAGGGCGTTGTGGTAAAATCACGAGAAAATTACAACTGTCGAAAGGCCGTCAATTTGTGTTGATCGACGGTCTCTGGTGTCGACCACCGTTGAAGCTGGGCATCGGTCGATGGTGGCCCATGGCTCCCAGCGTTTCAATCGACCAAGGGGATCGACTTTGGTAGTGGTGTCCGTAGATGATGCGTCGACGGTCAGCGTCGATCGACGGTTACTGGAAATTCTCAGTACGTCGGTCGACAGCTTTGCGTACCTCGTCCGGTTTCTATCGTTTCGAAGCTGAAAAAGAAAATTAAGCGTAATTAGAACGGTAACTTACAAAACGAGAGAGAAAAGGTGTTAAATGGGATAAAAACGAAATGACCTACAAAAATACTAAAAAGAAGAAAAAAATGAAAAGAACAACGACTAAAACCCGTTATAACACGCAAAATAAAATGCAAAAATACACGAAAAATACATCCAAATATGTACAAATCAATGATAATAAACTCGTTTGTTGTAGTCGGGAGGAGGAGGTGGGTTATATTCTTCATAGCTCGAGTAGTAAGGAATTGAATCGGGAGGAGCATAAGAGTCGTAGCTAGGATAGAAGGAATTAGAGTCGGGTGGAGCATACGAGTCATATCCCGTGTAATAAAAAGGTGAGGTGGAGGGAGTGTATGAACGTTCAAAGCCCGGATCATAAGAATTCTTGTTAAAGATTGGACGATAGGAATTATGTGATGGGGTGTGAGGGTAAAAACTAGGATTGTAGAGGTCGAGCGAGGCATATGGATCGTTGAGGCTCGAATTGTAAGAATTTTAAGATGGGGCCCATTCAGATGAGTATAACGCCCCCATGAATCGATCGTACACTTCCTCCCATGTTTCCAAGGAATCGGGCTCTAATTTATCAACCATTTTCTTGCCCGATTCTTTAATGTGAAAATGAAGAATCGCATCTTCACTTGATCCTTCGTAAAGCCGAGAAGAGGGAAAGTCCAGGTGATGGCCTCGTATTCTCGGATAAACTTCAACAATTCCTCACTCAGGAGTCCATGGAATGCCGGGAGTTGCTCGAAATAGGATTCATCAAGATCGAGCTCCTGCATCGCGAGGCTCAATGGAATGGCCGGTCGAGGGGCTAGACATGCGTACTGGTTACCGTACGGGTTAGACATTCTCTCTCTCTTTTTTTTTTTTGAAATTGCTTGTTAAATCTCGGGCCTTGGTCGTCGAGGTACCTTGAATACACAACACTCAACACACGAGATTAAACGCACCGGCGGAAAATAACAAAAATAAACAAAATGACAAATCACAAACAAACACTAAACATAAACAAAATAAATAAAAATACGAAAAAAGATCACGAAGTGCATACACAAAAATCACAACCTTTAGCCTTTCTCGGCAACGGCGCCAAATTTTGAGTCGAACTTTTTACACTTACTTTTTATTAAAATAAAAAGTTCGTCCATAAGAGAATGGAACGGTTGTAAGTGGCAAGTTGACTCGAGTCGAATATCTTGAGGAAGACTAATCGAAAGTAGTTCTCGTGTTTGATTTCACGAATGACAAAATAACAAAAAAAAAAAATTATTATAAACACACACTTTTTGGTTTGAAAGATTGTATTAACTAAAACAACGAGCAATGAAATCAAAAACTTTTAAAGGATTAATAAAACGAGTGTCTAGGGCTCTAGAATCATCTCCACAATCAATTAGCATTTTATCGAATACTTAATCTACGAGCTGGGATTGTCAATCCCTACTTGTAGATTAAACACCTGATAATCTTAATTGATGGTTCCAAACGATTCTAAGCACAAGACCCATGAATCTAACCAGGTATCATTAACAAGTACAATAATTCAACATAAAACTTAACTACCAACGCAAGAGCATCACAATCCAACAAGGAACACATAGGCAAATGAAACATAAATTTGGAATAGTAAAACAAGGAAAATCGAAAGCCTACTAAATGGAAATGGAAATTGTCAATGTTCAAACTAGGAAACGCACGAATCAAAACTATTCTATGTCCAACGTTCGAGCAGCGATTAAAAATCTACAATCTACTAAAAACTGAAAAATTGGAATTTGAAACGGGAAAAGAAAGATAAAATGAAAGAAACAAAGAACACTCTTGGGTTGTCAACCCTAAGAGGTTCGAAAAGTGGTTCTCATCCCAACCGGTCGCGTTACTTCATAGATATCATCTGTATGAGGTTCTTGGTCTTTTTGTAGCCTCCAAAACCCCCTTCCTTCGCCTGGTAACTAAAAGATCTTTTGAAATCACGAGTTTGTAATGCTCGCATCCGTCCGGATGGTCTGAAGAATCCGACCGAATGGGATCTTTGTCAGCCAATCCGATCGGATGTTAGATCCATCTGACCGAATGTAAATCCAGTAAGTTAATCCGGTTGAGACATCCGACCGGTGTGGGTTTAGAGGAGAAATCCGGTCGGATGTCAGATCCATCCGACCGGATGAGCGTCCTTTTAGCTACTTCTTGGTGCTGATTTTCTCGTCCTTGTCTCTCGATTCTCGTAACGATTAACGAGATTTATCCTCTTGAATTACCAGGCTCATGAAGAGATCTAGTTGCATGAGAAAATACAGAAGTCATCTCAAAAGGATCAACTAACGATCGAAAAATCGGAAAGTTAAGTAAAAAGCTGTAGAATGCAAAATTATGCAAAATAGCCTAATCTTAACCTAAAAAAGATAACAAAATGACTCAAACATGACTCGAAACATATAAAAACTCGTGACAAATACGTACAAATCAGTTCCCTTCCTAGAATTTGAAAATTCAATGACATCTTTCTCCAGTTGTGTCTTCATGTCGTTGGTATTGCTCAAGAGAATTGTTGCACAATACTTGGCCTTCAATAAACGTCTTCCACTACACTACAACCACATAAATATATAAAAAGAAGATTTAGTTACACTATCAAATCAAAAATAAAAATTCATTTATAATAGAATACATATAGTTTTCAGGCTTGCATTTTTCGTATGGGAGTCCCATAAAATCTTCCATTTGATTCATTTGAAAAATTCCACAGTCCCCATGGTTCCCACCAAATCCCTTCCACGCATACTTAGTATCTTCAATGACAAGTTGCTGCTTTCGGATGTTTTTTCTCTCTTAGGAAAATAGTCATTTGGCTTTTCTGTAAAGTAATAAAAGAAATAAATCAAATCGTAGTGTCAATTGTGTTAAAAGCATATGCATTTCCACGAAGAGAAAAAGATCGATGTGACTTACAACCGAATTCTGAAAATTCTCATAAAATGAAATTTTGGCTTTAGAATACGTCATGTTATCCAGATATTGAACTTTTTCTTCAACAAACTTGATCACAACAGCAAAAAAATGCTCCGCAACCTAAATGGGAACAAAAATCTGATAAAACTCAACATTTTAAGTACGTAAATAAAACGATAAATTCAGAAAAATAAAAATGAATCCATAATATTACTCTCATATTTTTACTTACGAAATCATATGAACTCAAATTTGTAGATTCACCCATTGTGTTCACCCAATATTCCCTACAAGCCCTCACTTTTGCAGCAAAATCTACGTCTCCCTGAATGCCAGTGGCCACATTTTTTAGATACAACTAATTACAAATAAAAAAATAAAAATAACAGATGCATATTGACTTACAGAATGCAATGTTACTTAATAAAACTTATAGAATGTTGAGTATGCATATAGAAATATTTTTCGCAGTTCTTAACTCCATCTTTATTCAGCATCAATGCCCATGCGTCAATTATAGCACCACTCACATATCAACCATCGTTTAACGTTGCTACAGATTCAATATAAACGTAGTATCCACCGCATTGTGAAGAAATGTTTGTTCCTGGCCTGTAAAAGTAACTAATAGAAATTAAAATTTAAAAACACATCATATTTTAAGTTATTTGTTTAATCATCCTCATACTGCTTACTTACTTTTTCACATATATGTTTTGCGGAGAAAAGCAGTAATCAACAACATCTTTTTTCTTCCTACTTATGTTGGTAAATTGTTCTTCCTCATAAATAAGCATTGAAAATCAATGTCTTCTTTTATATGCCAATGATCATCTGTTTGAAAAAAATCATCAAAAACACAATACTTCAAAGACCATAAACCAATACTTCATAGTAGAAAATAAATACTTCAAAGACCATAAACCAATACTTCATAGTAGAAAACTAAATACTTCAAAGACCATAAACCAATACTTGCAAAAAAAAAAATATATATTGTTAGAAAAGACTTCACCTGGAATTTCAACTGCTTCTTGATCACTTGTCCATATTTCTCCAACAGTTGCATTCGTATCAACATCGACAGCAAAATTATCTTTAGGCATTAATAACTCAAAGCTAGGCATAGGCATACTTGTAAGTTTTTGCAGTCGTTTATGATTTGCCTCAATTTGGTCAAATATTTGTTGCACTTGTTCATTTGACCAAAATTTTTGATTTTCGGACATATTGGAGAGAGAGTATGAACAATTCTTCTCTCAAGCATTCTGTGTCAACTTCAATAATCGTTTCCTACAAGTCAGACAGTATATAGTCAAAACAAATAGGCAAATATATCAGCAATATATAAAAAAAATATTTTGAAGTATAAAAACTAATAATTAATAGAACTTACATCTTGTGCTATTCTCCGAAAATCCTCATCGTCCATCTCATCACTCGGCAACTCAAATTAGACAAATCTAGTTGGTTTATCAAGCCCTTCTTTTTCGCACCCGTTGACCACTCTTTGAAATCTCTTTCCCGTTATTCCAACTCTTTCATTATCCACCAAAACTTGTTCATTTGTTCCTGAAACATCTTCAGCTTCAACTCCTGACCTTTTATGTACTATATTCGTCTCTATCTTTGATGAAATTGGATACGTGCTCAACATCCATTCGCCTGCCCACAACCTCCAGCAGAAAGCTCTTCATGCATTCTTCGCTTAAACTTCTCTGTCGTCCAATGCTGAATCGAAGGTAATGAGGATGATTCAGTGCGTCCCTTCCATTTAAGCCTGTGCAGATAAAGAATTTGAAGCACAAGTGCACAACCGTTGACATTCTTTAATGTGGGCCGCTTACAGAAGGTTTCAACCCATTTGCAATAATATACGAACACCAGTTATATGAAGAAATTCTTTCCACATCCCTAATACACTGGAGAAGCCCCCAATCCACCTTCGACCTAAGATTGGGGCCAAAAAAGAGGAAATGCTATTAAGTATAAACAATCTTTGAAAGATAGCACCCCCTCGCATCTCCAAACTTTTCCTGAATAACATCTTTCATAATCTTCAGATTCACCTTACTTGTAACCCCATACTTCTCCTCCCACTCTACCAATAGGCCTGTACTATCTGGCATACCTTTCTTCACATCAGTTCTAACTACGTCCAACCCTCCATTCGGCAACATAAACACATCATGTATATCATCGGCTGTGACAACAAAACTATTTGTATCATCAATTTTTAACATCTGGCTACACCCATTAAATTTTTGTACAAGCCATTGTATGAGTCCCATTTTAGTGACATCAATCCCTGCAACACTCAGCATCCCTCCAAACCCAATGTCTTTCACGACTTTCTTTTGTGCAGACATCAAACCCGCACTAATCTCACAAATGCCGTTAGGTTTACAATGAATGACAAACTCAGATTTGTATCTCCTGCAAAAATAAGAAGAAATAAGAAGTAAAATGTTTTAGAAAAGAATTATTAACATAAAAAATAACAATATCTACTAAAAATTAATAGCAAAACTAATACACTTTTTTGAAAATAATTGTACAAACATTGCAACTTGTTCGAAAAAAATAAAAAAAAGCTAAAACTCACATTCGTTTCTTCTTTTCTGTTGTTTTATTTTTTATTTCTTCCAAAACTATTTTCCTCTTCATTCCAGAAGCTTTCTTCTCCTTAATCGGGGCTGGAGCTCCCTACTCCGAAATCGGGGCTGCATCTTCCTTTTCCTTTCCTGAACCTTTCTTCTCCTTTCCAGAACCTTTTCTTCTCCTTAATCAGGGTTGGAGATTTCTTCTCTTTTCCGGAACCTTTCTTCTTCTTTCCTGGATTCTTCTTCTCCTTTACCGGCTTGTGAAGATCTTATTGACGTTTATTTGCTTGTTCTTTAGTACGCATTATCGTCATCCCACTGCAAAATCAAGATGCAACATAATATAGAGATATTGAGAAATAAGAAGTGTAAAATATAATCATATATATTTGTTATCAGATATTATACATAAAACTTATATAATTTCATAAGCATTTATAGAAGCAATGCAGAACACGCCACATATCACCATCACACTATTATACACCTCTGCCTTGCATATCACCACATATCATAGAAGGAAAGCATTATATAGGCTAGAATATGAAATTAATTTTCCAAAATCCATCTGAAACTTAAAACCCTATAAGTCTTGCATTCACGACTCATTTAGACTACAAACATCACATATGAAATTATTTTCTAATATCCGTCTGAAACCCTAAATCGGAATAATATGCGACAACTCAAACCCTAAAATATAGGAAATAGTTAACCCTAAAATACTAATTCTGAAACTGAAATCTTAAAATCAAAAGAAATTTACCTTTGATAAATCAACCGTGAATGGACAAGTCGCCGGTACTCGGTGAAAAAGTGACAAACGAACGCGACCGTGAATGAAAAAGTCGTCGGGTGCTCGGTGAAAAACTGAGAAACGGACGCGGCCGTGGATGGAAAAGGTCGGCGGTAGACGCGTAGAGGCGACCGTGAATAAAAATTCACCGGTCGACGCGAGTGCGATTCGAAAATTCGTCGGTGCTAGGTTTGAGACAAAAAACGAAGGTCGAAAACGAAAGACAGAAGATTCAGGGGAGATTTGATATAGTTAGAAAATTTACAATAATGATAATGTCATCAGGTCGGGTATGAATCGGATCATGGGTTGACTTAGTGAGAGAGACCCGTTAATTTGAATTAACACAAGTGTTATGCATAAAATCAAAGTATGTTGGTGAAATTGATTACAGTTTGTAGGTAGTTATTTATAGGTGAATAATAATTAATATTACAGAATGAACCTTGTATGAACAAAGGAAATATTCCTCGACTCATTTCTTGTTGCTTTTTCTTGATTATTTGGAAGAGGAAACAATATAGCAAAATTAAGAAGAAAGCCAAGTTGCTAATCACCGTCCTTTTTGTTACTATTAACTGCATTTGCATATTTATTTGGAAGCAAAATTGAAATTCGTGTGCATCAAATTAACTATTAAATTCGTTCGCATATGTTTTGTGCTGGTGAGAACTTCAATCCGATAAAAAGCACTAATTTTTTTCCACATTAAGTCGATATTACATTTTCTCTATTTTTAATTAAACTAAGGTTACTATATTAGTTTATTGTTAAGTTTTTGGCTGATATACCATTTTTTAAAATTCCAATATTGTTTTCTAGTTATTTTTATATAAAAAAAAAGTTACTTAATGTTGTGTGTGATACTAATAATTACTACTCCAAACAATATTCTTGTAATTCATGATATCATAAGACATTTAGAGGGAATGAATTAAGAGTTTGGGTGCATATATGATATCTGGACGTGCATAAACTGTTAAAGAGTGACACGGTTATTGATCGAGCACCAAACATTTAATTGGAAATTCAGTGGTACAGAGGAAGAAGAAGCAAACATCCTTTTTCACAAATGGGTAATGAATGATAACGTGCATATGTACAAATACAAATGCTGTTATTGATTTGTGGCTCCCAATTGTCTGCGAAAATAAGCATGCACTTCTCAGCCATTAGTATTATGTTATTGACATACCCACTCATCATTCACAATCAAAATCCCAAATAAAGCAATGGCCCATGCTTTTCTCTAGTCCCTACCATATGTTATCTATCATTCACCACTATTCACTATTAAATATATATGGTAAAAATAATGTGTACATTTACATATTTCTCTACAACCACGAGTAATTTATTTGAACACCTTATTAATGAATGTTAATGTATTGAGACAAGACACAGCAGGTAGGAATTGACAAATGTGGGTGTAATCACACCAATCATGTGTCCAAGTCCAACAACCGCTTCGTGGCTCTCCCTTTGGCTCGGACACGTGGCGGCTAGTGTTCCAACAGGTGCGTGCGGTGATGATTTTGCGGTTGTTGATGGATGGAACCACTCAGATTGAGACACGTCCTGGTTTTTTTTACTGTTGTTGGGTGGGTAGACGTAGACTACTATACTTTGGTTAGGATTTCACGCAAGTCATCTCCGCCGCTCGGTATGAATGAATATGTGATGCTGCTGATGCCCCATCTTATTTTTTTTTTTTTTTTAAATAAACAAAATTCTAATTTCAATTTTGAAATTTCAAAAGTTCTACACTCTGCATTTATTTACTCGTGGATATTTAGCATTCATGAACTTAGGAGTTTTTTGAATTTTGTATTACTATTAAACTTTATTAATTTCTTTTTGAGTAAATAGGATGGAAATGTGATGTTTCAAATTGATTTGAAATAAAAATAGTACAATAATAATCGTATATAATTAATAGTTAAAATTATGTAAAAAAATATATGTATCAATAATAAGTGATTAAATTATTTTTATTTTAAAAATGATTTAAAGTGATTAGAGCCCAAAAAAAAATGGTGAATTGTGTTTTTTCCCCCCTCAGTTTCAAACAGTAGAAACTCCTTAAATGAAATGAGGTTGTATACTAGCACAAACGGTTCACACTTTAATCTTTTCTGTGATAAATATGATATATTACTGATGTATAATGTACGGTCCATCCGGTTTCACACCACGTAGATTCATAATCATACTATATATATGTATATATATATCATACATTGATATCATATTCGTCTTATACAAAACATGAACTTTCACTTAACTGAATATAGTCTGGTCATGTATACCACACATAATATATATATTTATCACACATAACATATATATATATATATATATATATATATATATATATATATATATATAAAAGCACAATTTTCACTAATCTAAAAAAAATTCAATAGAAACATATATTTTATCACGCACCACCTAAAGAATAATGATTTTTTCGTCGCCCCAAACATAACATAATAAATTATATTTAAACTAATGCGATATTTGGTATACCAAAATTTTCAATAAGGTAGAATGTACGAAAACATAACATAATGATTTTTAAATTTTGGTGTTCCTAAAACACAAACAAGCATACCAAAAATCATAATATTGAAGTCGGTGTGAATTCTTTTTTATATGAAATTCTTTTGTTATTGCCTAAAAAAGATTCTCGGTATATTGTATGGTTCCACCGTTAATTTAAAGTTCATACCTTATACCTCGGGATTATATTTAATTTCACCACCATCATAAGCCTTTTAGAGCGAGATCTTTACAATATTTTGTTTGAATTGAACGGCCATAATTCAATTGCTTGAAAAGGAATTAGGTCGAAGAAATCTTGAATGCAAGTGAAAAAAGATTTAAGTTCTTATTTGTTGTTTTGAAAGTATTACTATAATTTGATGCGAAGGGGAAAGCAATTGGACTCAGAATTGCGAAGGTCACTGTTGGTGTATACTATAAAGGTCAATTTGTGCCGCGTGTTGACCTCTCAATTTATGGAACGTTTTTACTCTGCCCTCAGATATTTTTGGGACAACAGACAAATTCAACCACAAAACTAAAGTCCATTAATTTCACATCGCACGATCCATCTCCAATATTAACCCCCGTGGCCCATATATATCTCTCACTCTCGTACCAAACTTTTGAAACACTCAACAAACCTTTCAGATTTTATATTTCACATTATTTGTTTGCATTTCAATATATTTCTAATTCATTATGTGCATTAATTAAATAAATTGTGTGGTTTATCTCATTATTACGTGTGTTAAGAACCCAGAACAAGAAAACCAAATGAACAACTACTGTAAGTTTTAATTGAAGAAAATACTTTCATCATGTACTATAACAAAAGAAACAATTGTTGTTTTGAATTAGTTTTAGTTGAAATTCTGTTCTATATCGTTATATTCAAAATTTTAAATATTTAAAATTTTGTGAGTGAAAATTCTTCTGTGCTGTATATTTTAAAATTATTTACTCTGTGTTGTAGTATTAAATATTTGAGAAGCAGATGAAACAGATGATGATATAATATTATATTGCATTTAATATGAAAGTGAATGATATTTTTATTATTATATAATATTTAATTATTTAAATATAATGATGATATAATAAACGAAATGAGTATGAAAAATTATTATTTGAGTATTTAAAATTTTAATTATATAACAAACGGGATTGAAATTAATAATCCATGAATTGATAATCCCATACCAAACAAAAATCCTTGAGATTTCACGGGGCTAATTTGAAATGACAAATTTTATAAACTACATGTATACAATTCGATAATTGCAAAATATCTATAAGTAGTTACGTAAATAAGTGTATGTGCCCTATAATAACCTATACGCATGGCAAACAGTTTAATTAAATAAATAATATAAATTTAAATAACAATTAAAAAATTATGTTAGTTTCAAAAAAATTTAAATAAATAAGGCGGGACGCTATTTCCAGAAGCGTCCAGGACGCTATTCCCAAAAGCGTCCCGCACCTGAACTTACGCCCCAAAGTTTTTTGGGGGTGAAATGAAAAGAAAAACACGGGGGGTCGGGACACTTTTCGAAATAGCGTCCCGGTAGATTTTGAAAGAAAAAAAATTTCCGGGGTCCCGCCTTTGGGAATGGCGTCCCGGAGCTTTTTTGCAAAAAAGAAAAAGAAAAAAAAAGGGCTATGAAACTCTAACACACGCACACTTTCCCCAAACAACAGCAGCAACCTCATTTGAGCAGCAACACTGCAAGGGGGGTGAGCAGCGGGTAAAAGTTTGAAGGGGCCTTCTTGTTTAATTCAGGTAAGTTTAACTAATTTAATTTACTTTAATGAATTGTTATTAGTTGTTAGGTGAGTTAATATTCATTTGTTATGAGATAAATAGTTGTTATTTTTTTTAATTGTGTTTATATATTTATGAATTTAGATGTCAATATTTATAGAATATATTTGGGAATTTTTTGTAGTCAATTTAAATGTGAATTTATATGTTTGTGATTTTTTTTTAAATTTATATATTTTTGTTAATTTAAATGTCAATATTTATAGAATATGTTTGGTAATTTTTTTTAGTTAGTTTAAATGTGAATTTATATGTTTGTGAATTTATATGTTTTTGTTAATTTATATATTTTTGTTAATTGTAGATGTTAATTGCTTGTAAAATTTAAATTTATTGATTAGTGCTAAAATTATGTGAATAATTAAATTTGTTAAGCGCACATATGACGAATATGTCTTCTGGCAATGAATATGACATGTATGCTTCAATCCTACGAGAGAGTGGATATGCAAATGTAGATTCCACCGAGCATCATCCCCCACCGTCGATCCCGTACTACCCCGCCGATTGCTTCGAACCAAATGAAGGAAGCGATTCTGAAAATGGTTTAGATGAACTAGATGATGATGGTCATGAAACTGACGAGAAATTCTTTCAGTTGGGGGGTAGCGTACCAGATGAAGATCCTTTTGAACCTACCTTGAATGAACTTGRCCCTACAACCCATAAACGAGCGGATAGAGGCTCGGCCCTGTACAAGAACATACCATTTTCCGATCGCGTATACGAAGTCGTTCCTATTGATTCTATTGGTGTCCCTCAACCGGACTTGTACTACGATAAAAATGAAGGAGTGTTGAGAATATGCATGTTATTTAGAGATAAAAGACATTTGATGTGGGCTGTCAAAGATTACTCTGTGCGCGTCGCCAAGTGTTCGTATAGAGTGGTAGAAAGCAATCCTGTGATGTGAAAGTTGTTTGCATGTCGAGTTCACTTGGTGAGAATCATCTAGATATGAACGAATCATCCGAATGCGGATGGTGGCTCCGCGCTAGTTTTCGAAAACAGAAGGGTGCTTGGGTAATCACATGATTGGGTTTCTGAGCACAGATGTCTCGCATCGTTTACACGTAAAGATCACCCCAATTTGTGTAAAAATATGATTGCTTTGCTCATTACCAGCCACGTCGAGCAGGATCCGTTATATAGCGCCTTACATGTCCAGTAGGCTGTCAAACAAGAATACGATTACCATGTGTCGTATCACAAGGCGTGGCAAGGTTTGCAGCGGGCTCGTGAAAATGTGTACGGGACATGGGAGCAGTCGGTCCAATATTTACCAAAATACATGGAGGCCTTACAGATGTACAACCCGGGGACCGTGGTCGAGTGGCAACACAAATCTTCTGGCATTCCCGATGTGCACATGTTAAGATTTGTATTTTGGGCATTTCGACCATGTATCGAGGCTTTTAGACATTGTCGCAAGGTGATCAGTGTTGATGGAACCTTTTTGGTTGGAAAGTACAAGCACACGTTGCTAATGGCAGTTACAGTTGACGCAAACCAACAAGTCGTGCCTCTAGCTTACGCAGTTGTTGATTCAGAGAGTTACAGCTCGTGGCATTAGTTCCTTCACATGGTTGAAAAATATATTGTTCGCGACATAGAAGAGGTTTGTCTTATATCTGACTGGAATGTCGGACTACTCAGTGCACTAGAACAAGTTCTGGCCTTCTCTTCTAATGTTTTTTGTTTGCGACATGTCTATTCTAACTTCAACACGCACGCCAAATCTGAGAAATTGAAGGATATGTGTTTCAAAGATGGAGCAGAACCCATGATTACAGTCTTTCACAGAATAATGGAGCATATTAAGGCGCTTGATCCGAATGCATTTGCGTACTTGGATGGCATTGATAAGAGCAAGTGGACATTGTCCCACGACGGCGGCAAACGGTGTGGCATCCTCATGCCCAATATGTCCGAGTGCATCAATGGAGTGATGAAGCGTGCTAGACGGCTCCCAATAACTACCATCGTCCGAATCACATTTTTTCGAAGTGTTCAAAATCTCTATGAACGTTTGAAAGATGCGACAAGAGTCCATAACATGCAACAATTTTGGCCTGATAAGATATATAACCTGTTCAGAGAAAGACAACAATTAGGGTCATCTTACCAGGTTACGGGCTTTAATTGGGCGGCACAAACGGCTGAAGTCTCTGTGAACGTCGGCGGAGGAGCTCGTAGTCGAGTCTTTCGAGTTTCCTTGTCGAGAGCAGAGTGCTCATGTGGTAGATGGGTGAGCAGCGGTATTCCGTGCTCTCATGCAATAAAGGCGTGTACTGAATTTAGAGCGGATCCTCGTCCTTACTTCCAAGATTACTACAACATTGCTGCGTACTTACGCGCATACTCTGTTGGGGCATTTGAACCGTTGCCCAATGCGGAGGACTGGAATGAGGCAAGTTTTGAATTGGTTCATGATCCTCACACGAGGAGGCAGCGAATATTTGGACGACTCAGGGGTAGTAGAATCCCCAACGAAATGGACCAAGCCCAAATACGCGCATAACAACGATACCGTGCACAAGATGTGGCTAGCTCCTCACAAGGTGGTGGACGTTCTGGATCTAGTCGTTGAGGTTAGATAGGGCGATGATCTTTCCATTAGTCTGTTGTTGTAATTCGATAGCACTTTTACAAGTTATAATTCGCATTGCTTTGAACAATTATAATTTTTGGTGTATGAATTTCCTAACTAATATTCGGGTTTGACCTTGTATTTCTTTTATTATGTATGCACTTGGCTTCTTTCACTCAGTTGTCTGGTAACAGTCCATCATTTGGATTCCATCCTCGAATATCATTTTCGAGGATTAAGAATTCAAGTAGACGTTCGTCTCTGGAAAGTGTCCACTTAGTGTTGGATTCACACCCCTAATCGAGTGTTTTCACTCGAAGTGTAGGAATACCATCTGGGTCATTGATGTGATCTGCCATTAGCTTTATTTCAAATAAGATATGAAGTGATTAATATGTATTTGCTGATAAATTATCAAATTATTTGTTCCCTAACAGATTTATAGCAAGTAGAGCTCTCATTGATGTGGGTGTGGGCAGCTACTTATTTGTATTCTGTGACACAATGTACCGGATGATCAGACTACTCAATGGCACATCAATTATAGCTGGCAAAGCTGCATCTCATTGATGTGGGTGTGGGCAACCATTTATTTGTATTCTGTGACACAATGTATCGGATGACAAGACTACACAATTGCACAGCAATTATAGCTGGCAAAGCTGCATCTCATTGATGTGGGTGTGGGCAGCCATTTATTTGTATTCTGTGACACAATGTACCGGATGACAAGACTACACAATGGCACAACAATTATAGCTGGCAAAGCTGCATCTGTATATATGTACACACAAATAAACTTATCGAGAAATATAAACTATACTAGCTAATAATGGCTAATTTTGACGAAAACCATCCAAATGTTTTAAAAATAAACAATGATTACTACAATCCTGCACTTACCCCATGAACATGGAGATGGAACAAGTCATTTTAAATTTCTCAGCTCTCAGAATGAAAGTGTTCAAAGAGGTGCAAAAAAAGCATATGTTATCTTGAGCGTCCCGCAGGTACAAAGTCTACTCCAGAGTCGTTTCATGTTTTCACCTACTATTCCAGAAATTCACGACAGGATCGAAGAAATGGAGCTGAGGTACGGTTGGTGGAAGGCAACACTTTCTGAGGATGGTGTTTTTCTGGATGAAGAACGTGGATTGATCTGTATTGATACCACTATTAATAATAATGTCACTTTAGCCTATGTAAAGTCCACAAATCTGTCTACAACTAATTATGTGTTTTGTGTTGGTTTCATTTCAATTACTAATCTTTTTTGTTAATAATGGAATACGGTGATGATGCATCACGGAAATATTATTTGTATGACATGTCACCATTATGGAATAAGATGGAAGCAGCTTTCAATTGATGCGTTCTCAATGTATTACGACTCAACTGTGTAATAAAATAGGATCGGAAATGACCTTAGTTCGAGTGTGTGTGCAACTATGCACTGTGTTTAATTTGTAATGTTTGAATTTGTCACGTCCTCTAGTCTTTTTTAATATTTTAATTTGTAGTGTTTAATCAAATGTGTAATCTTTTTTTTTTATTCAATAAAATTATTTCTTTAATGTTTATCCAAAATTGCTAATGACAATACTACACATGTATCAATATGTTTTTCAACTTTTCATGTGACAAGACCTGACATTATTCCACACGTTTTTCAAGTTTCTTTGTGAAAAACCTACACCATAAGCATTATATTTTCATCTTTAGCTGTGACAACGACAACACATTCAATACAACTGTCTTGTGAAATTGTAACTCGTCTATAAATTTGGAATACTGGACTAAGTTCTTTACAACCAGTTCACTCCCTCACACCTTTGGTTTTCTCCATCATCTAAGTATTCTCATAACAAAAAGAAAAAATGAGTTCAAATCAGCCTAACAATGTACCATATTTTGAATTCGAAGAAGATTTCTTTTTCTACGATATGAATTCAACCGAATGGAGCATCCATATGGATACTAAACTTGTTGACGACCTCCGTGAGAGTAAGCTCCATGGTGTCTACGATCCCATAAGAGGATTACGCAACAATATCACGTGGATCTTGTTGGACAAAATCAATGGTGCGTTCGGGAAAGACTTCACAATGGACGACATAACCGCTCGAGTTCAACTTCTGGAAAAATGGTACAGGCATTTTCATATGATGTTTGGAAACGAACATTTCACTTGGGATCATGAGACAAACAAAGTGCAAGCACCAGATTGGCCAGTACGATTTTGGAACGACGTCGCAGGCAATGCTGAGTTTATTATTGCATATCTAAAGTATGGAGAACCTTTATTCGATTTGATGAATTTGGTATTCAATAAAAACTATCTAAATTGCATTTGTCAATTACACAATCTCATTGGAAATCCGCCATTATGAATGTGATCGCATCCGTGTAATATCAAATTAATGTAATTTTTATTTTAATCTTCGTTGTTGTTGTATCTTAATTTTATTGTATTTTTAATTTGGAATTAAAATTTCTTGTCATTTATTTATTAATATTATATCATTGTATTTTTTATTTTCAAATAAACTTCTTGTAATTTTAAGACATTATTATGATATGTTTATTTATTTCAATTAATAAAAGTTTTCAATAAATTATCAATACAAAGAACCTAAAAACTAGATAATATAAATAAATAAATAATAAGTGTGTTAGGGTTAGGGTTAGGGTTTTTGTTCCGATTTTTTTTTTTTGCAAAAAAGTCTCGGGATGCCATTCCCAAAGGCGTCCCCCGACCCCAAATATTTTTTTTTCAAACCCCCCTGTGACGCTATTTCGAAAAGCGTCCCGACCTCCCTAGTTTTTTTTTTTCATTTCGGCCCCAAAAACTTTGGGGTCATAAATTTTGGTACGGGACGCTTTTGCGAATAGCGTCCCGATGGGCGGGACGCTCTTGGGAATAGCGTCACGCCACATTTTTGTAAGATTAATTGAAACTAACATATTTTTTTAATTGTTATTTAAATTTATATTATTTATTTAATTAAACCCATGGCAAACTGCAGCGCATTCGAGAAAGTCAAGGTCTTGAAATAAGTAATTAATTAGTGTTTTATTTATCAAATGATTTGATTGACGAAATAATATGTATTCTCATTGACATGTTGGAGTTTTATAGATTAACTAAGTATATAAAATTAATAAATTATATTTTAAATATGTGGAATAATCTCAAATAAATAAATAAATTATTATGCTATGATTATCAAATATTTATATATGAACAAATACCAAAATTTATAATTATATTCTTCTACTAAAGTCATGTCCATCGTATAAGAGATGAGACTCCAATTCAAAATTAAGCAAGAAATAAGACACTTGGAGTTAGGGTTGGTGTTGGTTTTATGATATTACTTGACTAAATCTCTTAAAGGCCTTGATTTATTTTTTTTTTTAATCTTGATCGGAGAGTAGAATACAATGTTAGACTATAAGATATTTACTTATTAATTTCATATTAAATTCCAACAATCATGGGCTCTTACCAAATTTAGACCATTTAATTAAGTTCAATAATATAATAATACGATGATATATATAATTGTAATAAAATATGTCCACTTTATTTATGATTTTAATAAATTAACAATCTTCCACTTGTCTATGCATTGTAAAATAATTGTGTTTTTTATATGACTATTGCTTGACAATCTAGACCATTTATGTACTTAGTAATGAAACTATTATGATTTTTGTTACAGTAAATATCATGAGTTAACTTGATAATCACCGACTAATATACTCAATGACACATATCAAATATGGTGAGTAGCATAAAAATACATGTAATGTGATCTTTATTAGGGGCGGCAACAGCTGACACGACACGATAGCACGACATGACCACGACACGATAAGAAACACGATTACAGAGACAAAGATACGATAAGACACGACACGACATGAAATACGACACGAAAAGCACGAAGATCTAAATTAAATTTACACTTATTGTTGCATTTATGATCAAATAAGATAGAAAAAAATACGATAATGCATCATCGATGAGTTGAGGCCGAAGAAATAATTAGAGTATGGTAAGTTAGGTGAAGTGTAATCATAATAAATGATTATATAAAGAAACCTTGAGGCCTAGGAACAACAACCACTACTAATTATAACAACTCCAACAAAAGAACCAATATACCTATGTTTCCAGATCACCCCAACTTTTCAACACCAAAACAATTCTAGGGAGAAATTCACTATGAGTGTAACAATAAGCTTAAAGACCGAGGATTTGAATCACGAGAAATCGGATGTTGTTAAGACAATTGAGGAATTGACTGAGAATAATAAAACTATAGGCTAAAGAAATAATTAGATCATTTTTTAAAATTTTTTTGAAAAAGATCCACCAAGAAGCTTTTTTACAATTAGATCACCAAGAAGCTCCACCAATGTTTCTTTAGTTTATTATTATTATTATTATTATTATTATTATTATTATTATTATTATTATTATTATTATTATTATTATTATAAACAGATTGGAGAATGGAAGCGAGCCAGCCTTGTGAATATTAATTTGGTTATATTATTATTATTAATAATTTTATTTTTGGTTATATCGTTATTATTAGTTTTATTTTCTGGTATGTGAAAACAAAGGACTTAGGAGAATTGTTATGAATTATTGGAGGTTTGATTATATTTTAACTAAGTATGTTAAGTTTTTGTTTTTGGTTTATTGGTTTGATTTTTCTTATAAATATGTTTTTCTTTTATGTAATATTTTTATAGTACAAAATAAAATTATATAAATTTTTTTTTTGAGCAAACTCTTTATTTGATACTAAATTTCAAACGGGTCTAAGTTACGTATTCTATAAGTAAACAATTCAAACTTTAGTATTAAACTCCATATTTGATATTAAATCGAATTAAACATTAAAATTTAATCAAACTACCTATTGTTCTTACTTTATTAATCTTACAAAAATTAAAAACGACAATATCAACCAATCAATCATATGTATACAATATCAATAAATCATAACATATCTTAAACATCATCCACATACCGATCACCACATCATTTCAAAACCACCATCCCCAATAATTTAAAATTTTTTAAAACCACCATCATATTATAAAACAATTTTGAAAACTGTTATTAAAGGGACGAAACCTCTCGGTCGGCGCCGTACACCACGTCATCACCGATGTCTACCCAACCAAACACAACATCAATCAATCATAATATATATAACAAAAAACAATAACATACATTAAACACAATCTATCATCACGGCATTTAAAAACCACCATCACAAACACTTTAAAAGATAATTGCATAATTGGACAATTGAACCCTAATTACAAATCAAACCCTACCTAGTCTTAATTTAATTCAAATGCATATAATCGTACCTAATTTATAAATAATTATAAACTAAACCATAAAATAAACCATAATTGCATAAATGAATACTAACGACCTAATTAGCCCTAATTCTATACAAATTAAATACTAAAATAAAACTTAATTGCACAAATGGACCCTAAACTTAAAATCATTCACAAATGCATAAATCAAGCATAAATTTCTAAATTGAACCCCCAATTCAATTTCTCAAAACCTAATTCCTAAATTCAAATCAAATTAAATTAAAACCCTAAATTAAAAAAAATATTAAATTTGAATCAAAAGGCTAACATACCTTAATATGTGATGTTGACGGTGCTTCGGCGGCGCTCCGGCGGTGGCGATGGCTCCTCCTCGCGAACCCTAATTATTGTTGTTTGTTGTTGCTGAATGAATCTGTCCGCTGCCTGGACTGTTAATCTGTCCACTGCCTGGACTGTTTATAGAAGTTTACCGACGGACAAGATTCCGTCGTAAATCCACCGGTATCAAAACCCGGTGTTGTCGACGAACGTATCCCTCGATAAATAAAAATCGGCGTTGGCGACGGATTTATTTCCGTCGACAATTAATATTCGATTTATTTTTATTTTTATAAACTTGCCGACGGACATTCTCCGTCGGCATATTTGACGGTCTTTTTGCCACCAACTTCCCGAGGACTTGCCGACGGACATATACAACGATGGTCCATTTTCGTCGGCAATTTGTGCCGTCGGTAATGCCGGCTTTTTACCGAGGCCGGTAATATTCGTCAACAATTCCAGTTTTTTTTTTTTTTTTTTGTAGTGATAATTATAATTAAAAATATTGCTAACTTTATTTAGGAAATTAACAGATTTTCAACATGGTCGGATACATGATGTATCAGATAGAGCTTGATAAATTTACAGAACACGGTTAAATATATAAAAGATGGGTGATAAATATAGTATATAAAATAAGTGGTGAATATGTAACAGATGGATTATGAATTTACAAGAGATACAGTTCATATTCACCACTTAATCTATGATTCTTCACGCACCCAAGTGCATGATATTAATTGCCCTAACCGATAAGGGTGGATTGATTTGTTATTTGGATTAAGATTTGTTAATTTGTGTGTATAACCTAATATTCTAAAAATCGATAGGCGGTTGTTAGGCACAAGACCATGGTCGCCGGGACGAAATCTAACCGGGATTTATGTTAGATCGAAATTTTATATAATTTCTAATATTAGTAAGTATATTTGATTTTATTAATTATCATTTCAATTTCAACATATTCTAGACTCGCATGGACGCCGCCTAACCGCCACCTAATTGATAGGGCGTTTAGGAGGGCAGGCTAGCGCCTATGTGCCCGCATGACCCGGTTCTTAGAGCAATGGAATAATCAATAATAACCCTAAACCATGTTTGGGCTCGGTTCAAAATAACGAGATTGAGATTCCGAAGATTCCCATTTTTTTTCTATGATTCAATTTTTCAATATTCAACCACAACTTCTTACATCCAAATCCTTTATTTTACTATTATATTTACACACTCATTTCTTTTATCCTATTATCATTACATTTAAATAATTAAATACTACTAAATACAGTATAATAATATAATATCATGCCATTTTCAGACACAATTTGACATATAATACATTATAAATAAGATATTATCATTCATTTTTCATTTTTCAGTTATATTTAATTTGACATCTACATCTATACTAAAAAGTTAAATATTTTAAATCCAACAACAAATTATGATTCTTATTATTTCGTTTAATATGTAAGAATCCAAATTCGAGTGTTTTAGTTTATCTGTTTCCAACTCATTACATAAATAATAACATTAAGATAAGTGGTTTAAACTAAAGAAAGTGAAATATTAATTTTGAAATTCGGAAGTAGGGTTTGTTGGAAGAAAAGGAGTAGAGACATGACCAAAAATTGTGAAATATAAGAAAAGGGCATGGACGCAAAAAAAGAAGATGAACAGAAGAAAGTGACGGCAATAAGAAGTTGTTCGAGGGCAACGAGGTTTTTGTGGACAGGGATTGATACAAAATAATAAACTTAGAAAACAATGTTTTATATTTCTGCAAAATAAATAATTATATACACATTGTTTGTATGTATGTGTATGGTGGATGAATCTTGACTTCCTCTTTTCTTTTGTTTTGCTCCCTTCTATTCTTCTTCGATTTCACTCCACAAAGCACACACACAAAAATCTCCACATACACGCACATAAATTATTCAAACTCATTTTATTCCACACACTCACATTAATTAATTAACACAGATATTGTGTGGATGTCTGTAATGTGAGCTGAGGTGTATTTATATTTAATCAGGTGGGCGTTTTTTATTTATAAAACCCATTCTCTCCATAACCAACACCGCCTCTCCTCTCTCGCTCCCGCCCATCTCTCTATTTTCTCTCTCTTAACAATAAATATACTATTATATATTCATCTTTCTCTCTCTTCCCATCTACTCCATTTTCTCCTTCACCTCTCTTTCTTTCTCTCTCACTCACACACACACAAAACAGTTGGGATCGATTCGAAAATTCTTCGAATCTCTTTATCACGTTTTTTAACACCTCCTCCATTTTCTCTCTGTTATCTTTCTTTCTCTCTCTAGAATCCCTATAGTCACTCTCACACCGTAACCCGTTCTCTCTAATCTACACCAGATTTTCTTCTCAGCCGCTCGAATTGATTAATTTTACGATGAAATCGAGGCATTGTGAGCTCTGCAATGCGGACGCCGCCGTCTTCTGCTCTTCCGACGCCGCGTTCCTCTGCCGGAGCTGCGACGCCAAAGTCCACGACGCTAATTTCCTCGTAGCTCGCCATGTCCGCCTATCGGTTTGCTCCAGCTGCAGAAATTTCACGGGACAGGAAATCGCCGGCGCCGGTTCTCAGCCTCCCCGGGCAATCTGTAGTTCGTGCTCCGACGTAGACGAAGACGGCGTCGTCTCGTCGGGATACTCCTCCTTCTCCTCGGATTGCATCTCCAGCACCACATCGCCGGCGAAGGAATATTCCGGCGGAAGGAGAGATGGTAGTGGCAGTCAAGGTTTCGAGTCGTCGTCTGATAGGAAGCGTCAACGCGGCGGCGAGTCGCGGCGGGTGGATTTTTTGAAAGCGGAGGGCATTTTCGTAGACTGGTGTGGTAAGCTAGGAGTCGGCGCTGACGTGGCTGTAGGGATGGCCTGCAGAGGGTTGAGGGCGTGCTCGGAGAGCTGGACGGTTTTGCCCTTCCGCGTGTGCCTGGCGGCTTCGATGTGGCTCGGCTTGAGCCTCAGCGGCGACAAGTCTGTGTCGACGTGGCAGGTCCTAGAACGGCTCGAGGATATATCTGGCGTGCCGGCTAATATTATATTAGCCGCGGAGCTGAAGCTGGAGCGTGGGTTAAGGGGAGGGAGGCGGCTACAGAGGCGCCGGCTTGAGCTGGAAGAGGGATGGGCTGAGTGTTAGGCTTGGCTTCACTAGGGTGTTTGCATAGATTTTCATTTCTTTTTTTCTTTTTTTTTAATAATGTTCTATGTTTATATTATGAAACTGTTGGTAAAAGAAATAATTTTTTATTTTTATTTATTTTTGCTAGGCCATTTGAGTTTTAGTGGGAGATGGGATTATGATTCCGCCCGATAAAATATTGATATTATTTAGTAAGATTAATCAAGGTTGAAAAGTAGTAAGTATTCAGTAAGTTTACGTGATTATATTCTTTTTTGTTTTTTCTTTTATTAGACTCGACGTAAAATCTTTAATTACAATCAGTTTTTAAACCGATTTCAACAAGATTTTTTTCTCAGTTTTTTAATTGTGACCAGACCAAAGTAAGATATATAGTTACTTTTTAAATCACCGTGAACAATACATTAGGGACTTTTGCCGTATGTTTCCAAATATAGACATGTTAAAATTAAATGTTTAACTAACAATTTCTTAAATTTAATTTATGTAATATTATTCATTTTTTTTTACATATGACTCGAGAGATATAATTTGACATATATATTAAAAAGTAAAATTTTTAAATCTTATAAAAACAAGAGCTTTTATTATTTATATCGAGAAATTCTATGGTGCCCCCAAGGTACCATAACCCATGTATTTTAAGTTATTAAATTTTTTCACTAAATAAAAATTGAAATGATCTAATGGTTAAAAAATATGGGGTATGGTACCTTGGGGGATACTGTAGAACTTTCCATTTATATCATTCTTTCCAAAATTCTAATCCATAATACAAACGAATGTTAATTTAAATAAGCTTAAGGTCTTGCTTGGTTTCATACAAAGGATAGTTGTCACGGGATGCCCCTTCAAAACTCGTGATTGCTTGGCCCGCAGCCACTTCAGCGGGCCGTCGACCGAAACCGCACAAGGAAGATCGAGCTTTAACGCACACCAAGTTAGAGTCCTTAATGTAGGTGTTTTACTTTCGGATGTAATGTACATATTTTCTTTGTCGCTACTACGGTAGCAAGGGGTGGACTTCCACAACCCTTCGAATGTCTAGTCAGTTTACTTTGCTTTATTTTGTTAAGCCTATTATAGGGGGAATAGGTCTACGAACGAATTGTTAAGAAGAAGAAGCTTTGCTCTGGAGCGTCCCCCTCTCCATCAATGCTATTTGTAATTTGCTGGCATATTGTAATGAATCTTTCTTTCAAACTTTGCTGTGCCACTAAAGCGCCCCTAGCGTGAGTGCGTCGCACAGCCCAAGCATTCAAGTAAGTTAAGGCGGACGTAGTCAGTGTAATCGACTACTAGCCGCACGGTGCGCTCTTTAGCACATACACTACAAGCGCCCCGTGACAATAGTATTAGGCCGAATAACTGGAATAATCCCACAAAACTTAGCATTTGGTACATGACACTATAAATATCCCGGCTCGTGCTTAATCCCTCCCGCTTGTGATAATCTCACCCCACCCCGGATCATGTGATGAATTATCCTCACTATAGTCAGTGGCGGATGTATATGGGGGCCTGGGTGGTAGTGGCGGATGCATATGATTGGGTTCAAATGAGAACCCCGTCATTATATGTGAACTTAGGGACTAATCCTGACCTTAAATCTAATATTGCACAGTGCAATTATATGTCCAGGTTCATTGTGCTTTTTACACAGTACTGTAGTGCTAAAATCAGTCCAATTTTTTTTAATTTAATTATATATATGTATATATATATATATATATATATATAATATATATATATATATATATATATATATATATATATATATTACGTTTTTAAAACATGCAATATGTATCTTAAATTGTAGATTTTGAGAATGTGATTAATTTGATATATATTTCATTCAAAACGAATAAAATTTGAAAAAGTTATGGTTTGTTGAATATTTGAGTTTCATTTCAAAATTTTGGATTTGCAGTTTATAGACGAAATTTGCGATGCTTTTTGTATACAATCGTAGTATTTTTTTTTCTTAATCTATTGTGCTTTCTAAAGAACAATGTAGTGGCTTGATATATGTCCAAAATACCATTTTTTAATTAATTAATGCATTTTTTTACATTATTACCATGCTGACATGTCATGATCTCAACCATCAAGATTATCAAATCTAATGGTCAAGATGAGTCCCTAGGTTCACATATAATGACGGGTTCTCATTTGAATATATATATATATATATATATAAAGTTATTAATTATAAAAAATAATTGAGTTTTTCTTAGTTTAAATAAAAAAAAGTGTATTAATTTCTACATTAGATAATTTTGTTATTTAAAATTTTAAGCCCAAATTTTTAATTTTAGAATAAGGGATGTATAATGATTTTTTTGGTAATATTTCACGAAGATTTGAACTTAGATGTTGATAATTCTTGTTTATCATCAAAATTTATAAATTTTAGATATATTATTTATACCAATTGTTGGGAGTTCTTTATTGACTTGAGCATTTGGTCACTTGTAAATCTTTTTGCCGACATATTAAGTAAAGAAATAACTATTACTATTGGTATTTTATTTACTTAAATTATAGTAATTTGGTCTTCGAAATTATAATAGTATTATGATATGTTTAAATAGTCTTCTTTAATTTGTATAAATAGAAGTTAGCATTAAACTTTCCAAAAGTATAATTTCTTTTGAAGTTAGTGTCAATTCTCATGTGATGATGAGTGTAGAAAGAGTATTTTAAAAAAATGACGTATGTAAAATAAAATTGTATAATAGCATGAGAGATCAAATATTGCATAATTATTCTAATTACATATCCAGGGAAAGAGTAGTTTTTTTTTATTGTTAGCATGATGCAATTGTAAGTCGATTTCAAAATATGATAACTCAATGAGAATAATAGTAATTTTTTAAATTTTATACTTGTTATTTAATATGATGATTTCTTGAGTATAATTTTAATAAATAAATAATTTTATTGTGTTTGTGCCCCACCAAAAAATTTTTTCTGTATCCGCCTCTGATTATAGTTCGGCATGAAATGACACTGACAAAAGATAAACAGCCATTCACATACACAATTAATTACATAAAGACCAATTGAATATGCGGGTATTGCTTGTACTTCATGCAATCACGTTTATTTTTGAAAAACACTACAGTAATTTTAGAATTTTGACCAAGAATTACTAGAGTGTAAGACATTTTTTGTCCCAACGAGTAATTGGCCACATATGAGTTGCAAAATGCAAATTGCAGTTTAACTACTTGCTCCACAGCATTCAATATTACTATAGTTTGAAATCGCGGATGTTTGGTAGAATATGCAGTGCAGTCCATATATTTTCTTCCATTAACTTAGCATTTTATTGTGTGTGTGGGTGTGGGTGGGATGATCTCATATTGCATTTCCTAACACGTTATATTTATGGCACACGGGCAAAATAACATATTATATATATATATATATATATATATATAATAATAATAACATGATAAATAAAGTAGAAATAATAAGAAATTTGTGCTAATGGTAAATGTGAACTGTAAATTGATTAACTAATAATTAAGCAAAGAAAAGACGAGATAAATAAGTTAATTAATATTAAATGATGAATAAATAAGTAAAATTAGTGAATATACAATGTATATCACACTATCTAGGTGAAGATGACGTGTTAGATAATTTAGTTTCAGTATATTGTATAAGAATTAAGAAATGAAAGAAAATGGCTATTAACTTTTTAATTATTATTCTACTTCTTAGGTTTTCTTTCTTTTTCCTTGATTATATAGTGATAAAAGTTAATGTATATTTAAGTTAGAAAATCAATGAATAATGGAACTGTACAAATGATTAAATAATAAGAGTAAAATAGGAAAAATAAACATAATATTACATTAAAAATGTGAAAAACAAGTAAATAAAAAAAAACTAAGCCTAAAACTACATCTAAATTAAAGAGGAGGGTGTTGAGAATTTTATTCTTGACAACTTTTTCTTTTTTAATTGTTTGCTTTTTCTTGTACTCAAAATAAATTAAGACTCTAGATTTGTTTCCTAAATTGTGTTTATGATTTTATTTAGTTTCCTACATTGTGTTTAGGACTTGTTTTACTTGTTTACCAAGTTTAGGACTCTTGTCTATTTAAGACAAGTAGAAGACGCAAGAGAGGTACGAATTTTCACGAGAAGACACACGCAGCAAGCAAGACGCAAAAGAGAAGAACACAAGCAAGAGAAGGACTTGAAGCCAAGATTCCAAACACGGAGATCTTTGAAATTGCGTAACCAACGGAGAAGATCATCACGAGTTTGGCGACAAGTATTTTAGTATCAAGTGTTGATACTAGTGTTTTTCATATATTACTTTGTATTTGTATTTGATCTAGAACAATTTAAAAAAGTAATATAGTTTTCGATTTTGTATACCCAGTTCGTAAGCACGTTTGCTTACGAACGAAATTTAATTCAAATTATTTTTGTTATTCTGCAGCTTTTATTTACATAAATTGTCTGATGTTAATTCGGGTGTTTTAACACCAGTCTTAACATCGGTTCTTAATCTGCTATTTACAACTCTAAAATTATTTGATGTTAGTTCTGGTGTTGTAACACTGAACTTAACATCGTTTTACTGATATTTATCTCAACAACCATAAGTCCTACGAATTTAGAATTGGTATCAGAGCAGTTTACTTAACGTACTAAGTTTACTGATCCTTATTTGTAGGACGCTATGTACGCTCGGGAGGATTCTCGACCCCCTATCCTCAATGGAGAAAATTATTCCCTCTGGAAGCAGAGGATGCGGTAGCACATTAAGAATATTGATGAACGTGTGTGGAGAACCATTATGGTGGGATGGGAAAAAATACATGTCACTGATGCTGATGGGGACACTATCATCAAGAAAGAAGAAGACTGGACTGCTGATGAAATAACCCTATCGAACTGGAATTCCAAGACCATCAACACCCTTTGTATATATGTTGACTTAAACTACTACAAAGTTATCAAAAAGTGCGAGTCGACAAAGGATGCATGGGATGCATTGCAGAGGGTGTGTGAAGAAACCCCAAGTGTGAAGAAATCAAGAATAAGAATGCTGACTGCTACTTTCGAGTCGATGAGGATGGATGAGAAATATTCTATCATGGACTATTGATTTGCATGTTTTTGTACGTATTTTTGTTACCGTTTTGTGTCGCGCTTGCATGTGGTTTGTTTGATTTTATGTGAATTAGGAGTCGTTTTGGTCAATTTTATTAGTTTTAAATTTTTGTAACTTTTGTGCGGTTTTTCATTGGATTCTCGTTTATTTCTACTCGTTTTTGTCTCTTTGGCCGTAGGATGACCAAAGCGGTCCCGTGCACGCTCAGGACATTCCGTTCGACTCGGATTAGAACAAGTATGCAAGGGAACACAGCGCAAATGAGGAGCGACAGCCGGCGAACGTTAGAGCGAAAACGAGAAAAATGAGCCGGAACTGCCTGTCAGTCGATCGACTGACAGGACAGTCGATCGACTGGATCTCAGTCGATCGAATGGACTTACTGTCGATCGACTGACTTCCAGTCGATCGACTGAACCTCATGAAAATCGACAGTGTGTTTTGTGGTTTTTGGGCTTTTCAGTCGATCGACTGACATGCAGAATTTTTGACCCCTTTTGACGTTTTTGCCCCTGCATTTTTGTATAAAAAGCTAGCACTCTCCCCCACCAACCTTATCCTTCCTTGGATGATTTTGAACCCCATTCAATCTCTTCCAAGCTCATTTTCACTATTCCATTGCAAACCCTAGATATAATCCTTAGTTAGCTAGTTTAATTTAGCTTAGTTAATTAGCTAGTTAGTAGTTATCCATAAGTGTTGGAGAAGTTGACATATCTCTCATTTGTGGATTTTATTTTATGAAGTTTCTCTTGGTGTTTTGAAGATTGTACTCTACATTTGAAAGTTTTGGTTGGAATGCAATATTGGTAGTTAACTTTTCCTTATTTGGTGTTGATCTTGTGTTGTTGCATTTACTTTGTGTTGGTTATTAAATTTAGTAGAGTTGTTTTCCCTATGCTTCTCAAATTCACACTTCAACTTCTAGCTTGGTTTTCTTCTTGTAGTAAAAACTCCATTGATGCTTGGTTTTGAAGCTTTTTACTCTTTTTGCTCAAACAAACATTGGAGTCTTGAAAGTTATTAGTAGCTTTCCTTTTTAAAACATTTGACTTTTACCTATTAAATGCTTTTGACTTCTTTTGGATTTAAGTTTGACTTTCCCTCTCTTTTAGCTTTTGAATTTACAAGCTTTCTTAGGTAATAGTTTCAATTTAATTAAGGTTATTAATTAGGTTAAACTTAAGTCATTAAGACTAATTATTTTCAAGCAAGTTTTAAATTCCTTTCTCATTGTCTCAATGTTTTTCAAACTCTCTTTTCAATTCAAGTCTAGTGATTACAACTCAAAACTAAACCAATAATTAATGCTTTTTTAGATTAGATTAGTTTAATTAAAAATAACAAGAGATTAATTGAAAACACTTAACGTCGATTATATCTATCCTCGAGAGACACGACTCGGGAAAACTTACCGCTCTACAATCGACTACGTACTATTGCGGAGAAGATTTCTTAGAGTGATAAGAAATTTTCGATCAAATTTTGGCCCCTTTACCGAGGATAGATTAAGGCTAATGGTGTTCTTAATTACTCTTCATGTTGTCTTAATTAGTAGATTAGACTAGATTAGTATTTCACACTCAATACCGTAATCCCTTTGTTGAGTGTTGTGTATGCAAGGTAGGCGATCGCTCGAACGAGAATTGACTCCGTATTTGACCAATCCCGAGAGGGTGAGACGAGACTCAAGGAATCAAGACACGTTCGACCCATCCTTACCTACGGTGATAGAGGAGCGAACGATGACCAATTCGTTCGAAAACCCGACGCCGCCCGCACTCGCTCAAGACAACCAAGGGATGCCTCCGCCTCAAATAGCGACTGGGCCGACTTCATCACTTCATGGCCCGCCTCGTCAAGGTCCACAACCCTCTTACGGGTTGCCGCTTGATCAAGGGGGAACGGGTTTCCAAATGAAGACCCTCAAAGCTCCAATGCCCAATTTCAAGGCCCGTTTTCTCCATCTCATGCTCGTGTGCCGACACCCAAGCCCCAACATCAAGTTTCGCCACACTCGGACCCGTTAACACATGGAACACAATTCCAATGCCCCCATCATCGGTTCACCGGGGATTTCTTGAATCAATTCTTTCATAACGGGTTGACATTTGCATCCAAGCATATGGTGAACAATGCCGCCGGCGGAAATCTAGCCAGACGCTCGACGAGGGAGTTGTACGACATATTTGTGAACATGGCCGCCGACGACCATCGCATGAGTGTCTTGGAGCGGAAGGAGCAAGTGAAGGAGGTTTCGACAAAAGAGGAGCCCGAGTGGGCCCGTAAAATCACCGAACTAGAGAGCCAAGTGGCCTCCCTCATCCAACTGTTCTCGGGGTCGATGGAGACGTGCCCCACATGTTGTATCTTGGGTCATGGAGCTAGTGCATGCCCGACGGTTTATGGGCCACCGAGTAATTTCGACGAGCAAGCATTCGCGGTTCAAGGTTACCAAGCCTATCGAAACGGAACCCAATATATGCGGAAGGACCATCCTAACTTTAGGTGGGGGGACACGTCCCAAGCTCAAATGCCACCCGGGCCTTTGATGCATCAACCATGGCCTCAAGCCCCATTCAATGCGCGACCACCACCGTTCCCACCTTCTCAAGCATCATATCCGCCTCCACAAGACAAGTCGACATCGCGTCAACCGAACATTGAGTCTATCCTATCCAAATTGACAAAACGGCTCGCGAGTTTGGAAACACAACTTGGGCAAGTGGCGACGGATGTTAATGAACTCAAACGGGCCCATGACAAAGATAAGCTACCAAGTCAACCGGCTCAAGCTCAAGCCGTGACATTACTTCGAAGCGGAAAGTTGGTGGATAACAAGGTTGCTCTTCCCGAGAATGATTCAACACACTCACCCCAATTCCAACAAGATCCGACCATGAAAGGCTCGAACGAGCCCATAGCCGATCCTAGCTCACCCTTGTCTTCTTCAATCGGAGAGGCGACGGAGACCAAGACTACCGGAGGACTCCACAAATCCGCGACACCGTACTGACCTCCGATTCCATACCCGAGTCGTATTCGACCGACAAAACAAGACGACCAATTTCTCGAGTTGTACATGATGCTATCAAAGGTTAACATTAACCTCCCTTTGCTCGAGATAATCCGGAATGTGCCCGCGTACGCCAAGTTTTTCAAGGAATTGACGTCCAAGAAGCAAAGGTTCGAGGATAACGAGAAAGTGTGTATATCGAACGCGGCAAGTATCGTCTATTGCAACTCTCTCCCGCCTAAAGAGAGTGATCCGGGAAGCTTTTGCATCAAGATTACCCTTAGGAATGGAAAGGAAACACGAGGGATGTTGGACCTCGACGCGAGAATCAATTTGATGCCCTACTCCATATTTAAACAATTAGAGTTGGGCGATCTCAAGGAGATGAGAATGTGCTTGCAATTGGCCGACCGATTAATCCGATATCCGAAAGGCGTAGTAGAAGACATATTGGTATAAGTGGGAAACCTCATGGTGCCCGTGGATTTCGTCATTTTGGATGTCGGGGAGGTGAGCAATGAAGGACGAGATCACACAATCTTACTAGGGCGACCGTTCATGGCGACTACAAACACCTTGATCGATGTTAAGAATGGAAAGTTGTCATTCTCGGTTTTGTGGGACACCGTTAATTTTTCAATCCATGACTTGGGAGTTGTTCCCCTTTCATCTTTTCAAGCCGATTGCTCGATGATTAATCCGATAGAAGAGTTGGTTGAGGAAGCCTTCGTGGGACTTGTGGATGAGGTCGTCGAGGACGATGAGTGGCAAGAGCTTCAATCAGAGGGGGTGATGGAGATATTGGAGATCACGAGCGCGGAACCAACCATTACACCAAAACCGGAACTCAAGACCCTTTCGAGCCATCTTAAGTACGTGTATTTGGAAGAGGGAGGATCAAAGCCCGTGATTATCTTTTCCAAGCTTTCCGAACGTGAAGAGACGCAATTGGTGGAATTATTGAAAAAGAATAAGAAGGTGATAGGGTGGAGCCTTAGCGATATTAAGGGGATAAGCCCCTCCACGTGTATGCATCGTATTGTCCTTGAAGACGGGGCAAAACCAATAAGAGAGTGCCAATGTCGGTTGAACCCGAATTTGATGAAGGTGGTGAAAGGCAAAATCCTAAAGCTCGTAGCCAAGGGTCTAATTTTTCCAATTGGAGATAGTGAGTGGGTGAGCCCGGTGCACATGGTACCGAAGAAGAGTGGAATTACCGTAATTGAGAACGACCGTGGTGAGCTCATGCCGACTCGCGCTATCACTGGATGGCGGATGTGTATAGATTTCCGAAAACTTAATGCCGCCACCAAGAAGGATCACTTCCCATTACCGTTCATTGAACAAATGTTAGACAAGCTTGCGGGGCACCACTCGTATTTTTTCCTCGATGGGTTATCCGGATATTACCAAATTTCCATCTCGCCGGAGGACCAATCCAAAACGATGTTTATGTGCCCCTTTGGCACATACGCGTTCCGACGAATGCCCTTCGGGTTATGCAATGCACCCGCCACCTTCCAACGGTGTATGCTATCTATATTCTCCGATATGATCGACAAGTATATGGAGGCACTAGTGCAGAAACAGCTTTTAAGAACGCCTGTTTCTGCAGATCAAGAACGCCCTGCTGAGGCGTTCTGTATGGAGCTGTTCTTAAAAAAATTTCAGCCGTTCTAGAAAGTCAGTTTTGCAGGTTTCGCCCGTTCTGGAAAGTACTTTCCAGAACGCCTATTTTTCAGGCGTTCTCGAAAGTAAAAACATACGTTCTAGAAAGTATACTTTCCAGAACGTCTCTAAAAAAGACGTTCTGGAAAATATACTTTCCAGAACTTCTCTAAAAAAGGCGTTCTTGAAAGTATACTTTCCAGAACGTCTCGAAAAACAGGCGTTCTGAAAAGTATACTTTCCAGAACATCTCTAAAAAAGGCGTTCTTGAAAGTATACTTTCCAGAACGTCTTAAAAGACAGATGTTCTGGAAAGTTTTTTTTTAGAACGGTTTTTTGATATCCGTTCTAGATTTTTACATTTTTGGAATTTCATTAATCCTTTTCCAGGCCTGCTCATATTATAGTTTTATTACCTATTTAAATCAAAAAACACATTTCATTTATATCATCCCAAGATCAAACAACACATGTCATTAATCACAATAATACACAATCACCATAATATGTCAATACAAATAACACAAGTATCCCAATACACGATCACCAAATCTTAAAATAGAAATTACCAAAAGACGATGAGTATACCAAGTTTTAGTTCAATAGCTATACAAAAATGAAAAGACAATTTGAAAGAGGCTCAAAAATTCAATTAATTTCATCGAGAGGGACATCACAACCGATATACCTCGGCCACATCACAAGGATGGAGAATGTCACTTCTCATGGGAGGAACTGATATGGTGAAGCTGGTTTCATTCTTTTCTGATAAAGTGTGCTTCGCCAAAGATAAACTTGAAATTTCTGCATCAACAATTTATTATAGAGGAATGTTAGCTCATCATACTAACTTATCTTAGAGCCAATGCAAACTAAATAAATCTTTGTTTCCATAGTAATTACAACTAAGAAGGGTCACTCAGGCACTTATACAACAGAATGCTGATGATGATAAAGATAAGCAAAAGATATGCATCCGGAAGCTCAACACAGACTTTCCAAACTCCACCTTCCTATGAACCTAAAATGAATACACCACCCCCAGCCCCTCCGTCCCCGTCATTTCTCAATCCACAAAAATCTCGAGACGATGACTGCGCAAGCCCTTCCTGCTCCCCATTTTTTTTCTAATTTCTTCAAAAAATTTCGAAACTTCTGGGTCATCGTCTCCAGGCGCCGGTTAACTGGATTAATGGAGCCTTACCCTCGATGGTCTCAACCTTCCTACCCTCACATCCAAATATGTCAAACACAACCCCAATTCAAACAAGCAAAAACCCCCTGCGCCGATCCCCTTTTGGGGAAAAATGGCGATTCCTCGTCCGGCGGCTCTCCGGTTGAATTCCACCCTCACAGACCTTCGCCACTTACTGTAGGTACTACCACGGCCATCAATTTCATCAATCGCATTCAATTGATTCCAATTCAAATTGCGAGGTCCCGATCCCCTTTTGGCAAAACAAGCGAGATTCCGGACCGGCGCCTTTCCCGTTCAATTTGAGTGCTGGAGGAGCTGGATCGACCGAATCGACTGCGCCTAGAAGAAATTCCAAGCGACCCAAGTGTAATTTTTCTTTACCCGCTTTTGAATTTTTTATTCCTTATCATTTTGTTATATCAGGTTCGAGTACGAATTTTTTTTTGGTTGTGTGTGTAAATTGATGAGAGTATGGATTAGGAGAATTTAGGGGAAATGATTTGTTTTGATTGTATTGGAGTGTGTTAAACTTACTAATTGCTGAAAGTTTCCAAAACTAGCTATGACTTTGTCAATCCTAATTTCTGGATTTTTTTATTTTTTTATTTAGATTTTTTTTGGGTATTATTCTGTTGATGATTTGTCATTTCTTATCCATGGTGTCGATATTTCTGTAAAGAGAAAATATTTCATTGCATATAATTATGGTGTCATATTTCATATTTCCTCGATTTGTTTTTTTTTCTTCGATGTCAAGAACCATAAGGTTGGCCTTTTCTTGATATTGTTATCCTAATTTGGTTGTGATGTATACTCGTACAGATTGAGGGACCAAAATCTCCAGAGGAAATGGTAACAATATTGCAGAGAGTGCTCGAAGAAAGTGCTCCAGTACTTGTTTCAGCGAGGATTGAAGCTAAAGAAAGAAGAAACAATACACGTCTGAGGGAAGAACAGGATGCTGCTTATCGAGCAGCACTTTAGGCTGATCAAGTATGCTTCATTTTGTTGTAATGTTTGTGTTTTTGTTTCGTTTTTGTTATTTCATTTCATTTT
>BMAC01000005.1:4241895-4262873 GCA_014905375.1 Phtheirospermum japonicum | reverse complement strand
AGTTGATGGCAAAAAATTGGAGCCCGAGAGCAATGTTCTACTTGCTTCCATCGAAAACATGCAATATGCAGTCACCTTGGATGTTTTTACAAAATGATTTCCTTTATAATAACCTTCATTTTAGGCTTGCTGGAGATCGTGAGGCCGGTGCAGGAGATTGACGGGGAGAAATGGAAGATGAAAACGGGAGATGGGTCGGCGGAGAGGAAAGGGTCACGAGAGAGATTTATTTTTTTTATTAGAAAAATAGATTTTGTAGGTATATTAAATCCAAAAATAATATAACATACGAGAACGCCTTATTAAAGGCGTTCTGAATATTACTTTTAAGAACGTCGTTTTTAAAGACGTTTTCGATATTTTAAATACGAGAACGTCGTTTTTAAAGACGTTCTCGATATTTAACATACGAGAACATCGTTTTTAACGACGTTCTGGATATCTAAACATACGAGAACGTCTTTTTAATGACGTTCTGGATATCCAGTATACCAGAACGTCTTTTTTAAAGACGTTCTCATATGTGACACTTTTATTACAAAAATGCCACCGGCTGACATTTAAGAACGCCGCCTCCTGAGGCGTTCTTAAATCCCTATTCTTGAATCCTGTTTTTGTACTAGTGAGGTTTTTATGGATGATTTTTCCATCTACGGCTCCTCGTTCGATGAATGTCTTGATCGCTTGGCGAGTGTTTTGGAGAGGTGTGTCGAAAGTAACATCACCTTGAGTTGGGAGAAGAGCCACCTCATGGTGAGAAGTGGGATGGTTTTGGGGCATGTGGTGTCGTCCAAGGGAATTGAAGTTGACAAGGCAAAGGTCGACGTGATCGAGAAGCTCCCACCTCCAATCAACGTGAAGGGAGTTCGTAGTTTTCTTAGCCATGCGGGGTTCTATAGACGGTTCATCAAGGATTTCTCAAAGCTTAGCCGTCCCTTGTGCCATTTGCTTAGTACTGATGTCCCATTTGTGTTTGACGATGCTTGTCGTTTGGCGTTTAATTCATTGAAGGAAAGTTTGACCTCGGCTCCCGTGGTGGTGGCCCCGGACTGGTCTCTCCCATTTGAAATAATGTGCGACGCATCGAACGAAGCGGTGGGAGCCGCCTTGGGGAAAAGAGTGGACAAGCTTCTTCGGGTCGTCTCATGCTCAACGACGCCCAAAAGAACTACACAACTACCGAAAAAGAGCTCCTCGCCATAATTTTCTTGCTTGAAAAGTTTCGAGCCTACATCATTAGTTCGAGGGTTATTGTGCATAGTGATCATGCGGCGTTGCGATATCTCTTCAACAAGACTCAAGCGAAGCCGAGGCTAATCCGATGGATACTCTTGCTTCAAGAGTTCTATGTGGAGACCAAGGATAGGAAGGGGTGCGAGAACGTTTTCGCCGACCACCTCTCTCATTTAGAGGTCCAATTCGGAGAGAGAAAGCTCATTGGAGAAAACCTTGCGCACGAGAATTTATTCGTTGTATCCGCCGCGCCGTGGTATGCCGACATTGCCAACTACCTTGCTGGCGAAGCACTCCGCCCGGACCTATCTCATCATGAGAAAATGAGGTTTCTCTCCACGTGCCGAGGGTATTATTGGGATGACCCCCACATGTACAAGATTAGAAAAGATGGTATGTTGAGGCGGTGTATTCCGGACGAGGAGAAAAGGGAGATTTTGACGAAGTGCCACGATCACCTAGTCGGGGGACATTTCGGCGGGCAAAAGACCGCTTACAAGGTTCTTCAATTGGGTTTCTGTTGCCCTAGCCTTTTCAAGGATGCCCACGACCATTGCCAAAAGTGTGATCGATGCCAAAGGACTGGAAGTGTAGGAAAAAGGAACGAGATGCCAATGACGTATGATTTGGCCGTGGAGATATTCGACGTGTGGGGGATCAACTTCATGGGCCCCTTTCTGAAGTCTCATGATTTTGAATACATTTTGGTTGGAGTTGATTACGTTTCTAAATGGATCGAGGCAATCCCGACGAGGAGGAACGATGGCGACACCGTGGTGATGTTTGTGCGGAGCAACATTTTTAGCCGATCGGAGTTCCGAGGGTGATTATTAGTGACGAAAGCAAACACCTCAACAACAAGTTACTTGAAAGGGTGTTGAAGAACTATGGGGTCGTTCATAAGGTATCCACGCCATACCATCCTCAAACGGCCGGTCAAGTCGAGACGAGCAACCGTCAAATCAAGAACATTCTCGAGAAGATCGTGCAACCAAACCGGAAATATTGCTCAACAAAGCTCGTGGATGTCTTGTGAGCCATCCGCACGGCTCACAAGACGGTTCTCGGAATGAGCCCCTATCGCCTTGTATATGGGAAAGAGTTCCATCTATAGGTCAAAATGGAGCATAGAGCTTGGTGGGCCATCCGGGCATGCAACTACGATTTGAAACGAGCCGACGAGGAGCGGAGGCTCCAAATCGAGGAGCTTGATGAGCTAAGAAATGAGGCATTCGAGAGTGCTCGAATTTACAAAGAGAAGATGAAGCTCCTCCACGACAAGAAGCTTGTGCCCAAGGAGTTGGAGGAAGGGATGCAAGTGCTCCTTTACAATACCCGACTCGTGTTGTTTCCCGGGAAACTCATGTCTAAGTGGAGCGAACCGTACACGATCAAGAAGATATCCCCGTTTGGAGCCGTAACGTTGATCGACCCCAAGACGGACGAGCATTTCCAAGTGAATGGTGCACGAGTCAAGCCTTACCGACACGGATTATTGCAAGCCAAGGATCTCGAGTTCGTGACCGTGGAGGAGGAGGATTTAGGAGATGTGCCCCCGACGGGACCTTGATCAAAGAAGGATAGTCGAGCGAACGACTATAAACAAACACGCTACGTGGGAGGCAACCCGCGACTTCTTAACCCC
The DNA here is from genome assembly GCA_014905375.1 of Phtheirospermum japonicum. Lineage (NCBI taxonomy): Eukaryota > Viridiplantae > Streptophyta > Magnoliopsida > Lamiales > Orobanchaceae > Phtheirospermum > Phtheirospermum japonicum. The sequence continues at coordinate 4,259,995 of BMAC01000005.1, read as the reverse complement.
CTTTCTCATTTTCTTTCGATTTTTGTGTATATTATTTGTAAATTGATCGTTAACTTAGGTTTTTCTTTCTTTTCGTGTTTTGTAGGAGAAATCATGGCGGTTTGAGAATGAAGGAAACCGAAATCGGGAAGTTGGCTACTGCCCCTCAGTCGATCGACTGCACAACAGTCGATCGACTGAAAAATTGACTGAGCGGTTGAAATCGACTGGAGGACAGTAAGTTTTCGAGTTTTGTGACTCGATCGACTGGAAGTCGATCGACTGAGAGGTCGACTGAGGGTGCCAAATCGACTGGAGGACAGTAGGTTTCCAAATTTTTGCAAGCTCAGTCGATCGACTGCTACAGTGTCACAGTGTCCTTTTAAACAGGCAGCAAACGGGGCTTCGACACATGAACAGAAAAGAAAAAACGAGAGGAAACAGGAGGGAAGCACGAAATTTAAAAGGGGCTAGTCGATCGACTCAACTTCTTTTCTTTTTCCGGTAATCTCCATCCCAACTTCCTTTGGATTAGAGAATCTCACCAATAATTCTTTATTTCCCCAAATTGTTCCCAAATTCTCAATTCCCAAGGGTAGGGTGTGTAACCGGGTTTCGTCTCGTTTTCGAGCCATTCATCGAGGTAATTCGCTTGAAACTAAATCTTTGTCGTTCGTATTTGTGAATTTGTTAGGTTGTGTGTAGAATCTTGTTCCATTTTTTTTCTCAAAATCCCTTAGTGAAATTCTGCCCAACATGTGTTCGATGAAATGCCCCAATGAGCACTCTTAGATTAAACCCTTTCGTTTTCCCATCTTGTCAATTCCTTACGATTCCTTAACCAAAATTTTCGTATTTCCCTCGTGAATCACTTCATATAATACTTATGGCTAATCTTTCCGATGATGAGATTTATGAGGCCAATATCCCCAATCTCGCCCACGTCTATGGTGCTCCGTTCCCGATTCATTCCGAGGCCGAAGGGGAAATGTATCAAAGCCTCGTCCAATGGAAATACACCCGCCCCCGTTTTTTCGATATTGAACGCCTACAGGGGTAGGTAGCTAACGGGGACCACGAGCACTTTGGGGCACGGACGTTCCGTTTCATCGACGCCTTGAGCGGGCGTCAATTCGCATCCCTCCGTGCACCGGCGTATCCAGAGCTAATGCTCGAATTCTTCTCGACCTACCAGTGTCACGGGAGCGGGGAGTTCACTGTTCATTTTCATGGAGTCGAATGCCGGATCACCCGAGACGTGCTTCAAATGGTGCTCGGGTTGGATTGTCAAGTTCTGTGGGAGGAGCGATGAGGAGGGTTTGCGCTGCATCAATTTTGGGCAACTATCACGGGCGGACGTGGAACTCCGCATTTCCAGGCCTCAGCAATCACCGACTTGGTATTGCTCGGGATTTACAAGTTCTTCGCCCACGTCCTGATGGGCAAGCACGAGAGCACCAACCTCACCCAGGATGAGGTTTACATGCTTTGGTGCCTTCACACCGGCCATCGATTCGCCGCCTAGCCCTTTCTCTGAGCCGGGATTCTTGGGATTTGGAAGACGAGGGCTGGGAGTGTCGCTCGGGTCGGGATGGGTCCCATGATTACCTTGCTCGCCCGATACTTTGGTTTTGACCCCGAGGTGGCAAATCTTGAAAGGATCGAGCCGGTAGAGCTTGTGTTGAAAACGCCCAAGGTCCCGACAGACCCATGACGCTGCCGAGTCCACGAGCAAGCGCAAGAGGCGAACGAAGAAGATGCCGAGTTAGAGAGACGGCACGAGGAGGGTGTTGAGCCTAAGGAAGCCCCGAACACCGGTTCGGGGCAACATTTCGATGCAAGCACAAGCCACGCAGCAATCCTGCATGGCGAGGGAGGCCCGAGCACCGACCTAGGTCCCGATATAGGTTGGCCCGAGTTACGCCAAGTGTTCGCCCGATTCGACCGGCTCGACACCGGCATGGAGGAGTTGAGGGCCGGGCAAGCGAGAAACGAACGAGCACACCGCGCCCTCCATAGCCGCCTCTTTTTGATCGAGAGTCGATTGCCTCGGAACGAGAAGAACGACGGAGAAGGAGATGGAAACGAGGAGGACAAGGAGGAAGAAGAGGACGAGGATGCAAACCTACAACCCCGACTTAGGAGACGTCATTGATCTCCAATTGTCCTTTTTATTTTTGTTTTCGTACACTTGGCACGTTATTTTCGTTTGTTTCATTTTGATTCGATTATGTTCTTTTATTTCTTATCTAACTCTTGAAGAATCCAAAACAAATTTAAAAAAAAACATATTTTCATTGTTTTTGTATATAGTAAAAAAATAATAATAATAATAATAAAAAATAGAAAAGAAAATAAAAAAAATAGAAATTTCGAAAAACCTAAAAAGATTTTCGCTTTTTGTATATCACTTGTTTTTGCAACCCCCCCATTTGTTCATTTATTGTAGATAGCTTGCCTCGACTCCCGGAGAGGACTTATGCACAACGTGTCAACACAAGTTCGGAAATAGGGGCGTTCTCTTTTCCTTACACTTTTTACCGCTTTACTTCGCTTAATATGCAATGCGGTCATTGCTAGGTTTTAAGTGTGGGGTGGTTAGGGTTCGTCTTAGGATTTAAATTTTTGCATGCTTGCTTGTGATGATTTGAGTAGCGTGTGTTCTATGTTTGCTTGGAAACTTGGCGAAGTGACGCGGTTTTGATTATTTAGTTAAGAAGTTTAGATTGTCAATCGGATTTAGTGTACTTAGGGAATTTGACTTGTTGGGAACTTTGTTCGGCTTTAGCTTCGTGCTATCCTTGTGCTCAATTTTGAACTAGTGCCTCAATAAGCCTTGTTATCGAATACTCTCTATTGGATTTTACTTTGTATTTTGGAGTCGTCAATTGCTCCATGTGCTCGATCGGAAATAAATGTAAGTTGCTAGTAGCAACAAGTGATCGGAGCCGTCGATTTCTCAAATACCTTAAATATCCTTAGGTACCAAAAAAAAAAGAAAAAGAAAAAAAAGGGGGTAATAATGATGAATAGACAAGGATACATCATAAATCCTTGAAGTGCTTATGCAATAAATGTGCAATTCTTGCACCTTTTTAATTTCCATTTTAGATTTTATGTGTAAAGAGAGTTGTAGATAATCGAGGCTAGTAGGGAGCCGGTTAACGGTTCGAGCGTGGATAGACCTTAGCCGGGGAAAGGACGAGGGGACCGACTTGGAGGGTTACCTAGTACTTTTAGGTTTCAGAAGTCGATCTAAACTTTCTTAGTCAACGCATCGTTGTCGTCCTTTTAGCCAAGCTAACAAACATTGTAGTATACGACGTCTCGAATTAAGTTTGGTGCTTTAATTTATTGTCCGGGGGTAGTTTTGTAATTCTATATTAAGTTTTGCTTGAGGACAAGCAATCATTCTAAGTGTTGGGTGGTTGATTTACATGTTTTTATACGTATTTTTGTTACCATTTTGTGTCACGCTTGCATGTGTTTTGTTTACGTTTATGTGTATTAGGATTCGTTTTAACCGATTTTATTAGTTTTAGGTTTTTGTAACTTTTGTGCGGTTTTTCACTGGATTTCGTTTATTTCTACTTCTTTTTGTCTCTTTGGCCGTAGGATGACCAAAGCGGTCCCGTGCACGCTCAGGACATTCCGTTTGACTCGGATTAGAACAAGCAATCAAGGGAACACAGTGCAAATGAGGAGCGACAGCCGGCGAATGTTAGAGCGGAAACGAGAAAAATGAGCCGAAACTGCCTGTCAGTCGATCGACTGACAGGACAGTCGATCGATTGGATCTTAGTCGATCGACTGGACTTGCTGTCGATCGACTGACTTCCATTCGATCGACTGAACTTCGTGGAAATCGACTGATCGGCAGTGTGTTTTGTGGTTTTGGGGCTTTTCAGTCGATCGACTGACACGCAGAATTTTTGATCCCTTTTAACATTTTTGCCCCTGCATTTTTGTATAAAAAGCTAGAACTCTCCCCCACCAACCTTATCCTTCCTTGGCTGATTTCGAACCCAATTCAATCTCTTCCAAGCTCATTTTCACTATTCCATTGCAAACCCTAGATATAATCCTTAGTTAACTAGTTTAATTTAGCTTAGTTAATTAGCTAGTTAGTAGTTATCCATAAGTGTTGGAGAAGGTGACATCTCTCTCATTTGTGGATTTTATTTTATGAAGTTGCTCTTTGTGTTTTGAAGATTGTACTATACATTTGAAGCTTTTGGTTGGAATGCAATATTGGTAGTAAACTTTTCCTTATTTGGTGTTGATCTTGTGTTGTTGCATTTACTTTGTGTTGGTTATTAAATTTAGTAGAGTTGTTTTCCCTATGTTTCTCAAATTCACACTTCAACTTCTAGCTTGGTTTTCTTCTTGTAGTAAAAACTCAATTTGATGCTTGGTTTTGAAGCTTTTTACTCTTTTTGTTCAAACAAACATTGGAGCCTTGAAAGTTATTAGTAGCTTTCCCTTTTAAAACATTTGACTTTTACCTATTAAATGTTTTTGACTTCTTTTGAATTTAATTTTGACTTTCCCTCCCTTTTAGCTTTTAAATTTACAAGCTTTCTTAGGTAATAGTTTCAATTTAATTAAGGTTATTAATTAGGTTAAATTTAAGTCATTAAGACTAATTGCTTTCAACCAAGTTTTAAATTCCTTTCTCCTTGCCTTAATGTTTTTCAAACTCTCTTTTCAATTCAAGTTTAGTGATTACAACTCAAAACTAAACCAATGATTAATACTTTCTTAGATTAGATTAGTTTAATTAAGAATAACAAGAGATTAATTGAAAACACTTAACGCCGATTATATCTATCCTCGAGAGACACGACTCGGGAAAACTTACCGCTCTACAATCGACTCCATACTATTGCGGAGAATATTTCTTAGAGTGCTAAGAAATCTTCGATCAACTATGCCATAATACTTTCAGACATCACAAATGAGTGCGGGGAAATTGGTGAAGCGATGCCTAACTCACGTCTTGTGGGAAAGTTGCTCAGGTCCATCTCAAAGAAATTCTTCATCAAAGTGGTATCCATAGAAGAAGCCAAGGACACAGACGATCTAGACTTCGATGCTTTAGTAGGTTCCCTCAAAACATTTGAGATGGAACACCTTGGTTCCAACTCAAAAGAAAAAAATGTTGCTCTAACCTCCGATGTTAACTCTAATGATGAAGACATTGATTGGAAAGAGCTAATAGATAAAATTGATGTTACTACACTTGCAGAAGATGAAGTGTCTCTCGTGTCTCAACGGTTTAACCGGTTCCTAAAGAAGAAAAATAATATTGGAGAATCTAGTTCAAAATTCAAGCCAAAGACGTCAACAACAAAATCGACAGGGCGACCTCTTGTCAGATTCTAATCTTCATCTTTGGAATCTAAGACCTCTAGTTCTTCGAAGCCTCTCAGTGAAGTTCAATGTCATGAGTACAAAGGTTGGGGACATTATAAGAATGAATGTGCAAATACTCTGAGAAATAAGAACTTGATTGCAACAGAGTACAAAGAAGATAATAGCTACCTTGAGACTCCCAAATCTGTTCTAGCTCTGTTTGCTAACATTGTGTGGTATGACGACATCCGTGTTGGTAACATCAAAACAAACACCTAGTGCTTAAATGTAAAAGTTGAACTTGACAGGTACGAGAAGCTGAGAATTGAGTATGATGAGTTATTTGCCAACTGGGGTAATCAAGTGCTCAGAGTCAAGGCTTTTATGATCAAGATGGACAAACTGACTCACGAAAAGGATGATCAGCTCAATATAATTGTTCGATTGGAGACATCACTCTCTAAAAAGGATGCTGATCTAGAACGTGTAAAGATTGATTTGAACAAGGTCCAAGAAACCATCACAAACCTCAACAAGGGCAAGGCAAAGCTTGATGGAATTCTGGATATGAGTTTCCTAGAGTCCTCGAGACACAGAATCGGCTACAAGCCTAATCATCAAACACCAGAATCAAGCCAAAAATGGAAGTCGACCAAACACCACAAGAGGAGGAGGAGGAGAAGACAATATGTATGTCATCACTGTGGTGATCCAGGTCACATTCGACCTTTCCGCTGGAAGATTGTGGCGAGAGAAATCAGTTTCAGAGGACAAAGTTGTCTGCTGATAGTTTTCGTGTTACTAACACCAGGCTCAAACAAGTCTAGGTAAAAAAGAATGAGATCAAATTCCACATGATCTATTCCTCTCTAAAGTCTCACATTCTTGGAGCCTGGTACTTCGATAGTGGATGCTCTAAACACATGACCGGCTCGGAAGATCTCCTTTCGAATATTGTCAAATTTCAAGGAGGAAAAGCGAAGTATGGTGGAGGTGCAAATGGCCATATCATTGGCCAAGGAACTCTTCATGGTCCTGGTATTGTAAAACTTGAGAACGTGTTACTTGTTGAAGGATTAACTGTGAACTTAATAAGTATTAGCCAACTGTGTGGTGGTGGTTTCAGTGTTAAGTTCACTCATGAAAGGTGTGAAGTTTATGATGAAGGCAATACATGTATCCTTACTGGACAGAGGACCTCTGACAATTACTACAAAATTAATTGTGATGTGTTCTATAAGCTATCTCAGTTGAGTGATGCCGAGTTATGGAATCAAAAGTTCGGGCATGTCAATTACAAGATGTTGAAGAGATTGGTCAAGAAGGAAGTTGTGAATGGGCTGCCTAAACTAAACACCAAAATTATTCCAGTTTGCGAGGCATGTCAAAAAGGGAAGCAAGTCAGGGTGTCACATCCAAATGTGCAGAGTCTCACCACATCAAATATTTTTGAACTTCTTCATTGGATCTTTGGGTCCACTTGAAGTAGAAAGCCTTGGTGGTAAAAGGTATGTTCTTGTGATTGTGGATGATTTTTCTCGATTTACATGTGTTGAATTTTAAAAGAAAAATCCGAGGCTTTTGAAACTTTTAAAAAACTTGTGAAAAAATTAAGTGTTCATTTTGGTGTGAGTATAGGTAGAATCGGGTCTGATCATGGGAAAGAGTTTGAAAACGTGTATTTTTTGAATTATTTCTCAAAAGAAGGTATAACTCATGAGTTTTCTTCACCCGTTACCCCCCAACAAAATGGGATAGTCGAACGCAAAAATAGATCTCTTGTTGAGATGATTAGGACTACGCTCATTTCTAATGGCATTGCAAAATATTTTTGGGTTGAAGCTATGAAGAATGCATGTCATATAATTAATAGGGTGTATTTTAGACCAGGGTCTTGTGTTACTCCCTATGAATTATTGTTGGGCAAAAAGCCAAATTTGATCTACTTTCATGTTTTAGGGTGTATCTGCTATGCTTAATGATAGGAATCATCTTTCAAAACTTGACTAAAAAAGTGACAAATGTTAGGACGCGATGCATGATTGGGTCAGTTAATGTCAAGTTTGATGATATAATTAATGGAGTTAAACCTGCCGAGGACAATGATCTGGTTTATGATCAGAGTCCTCAAGATAATATCACAGTTGGTGTAAATGAAACTGCAGGTGTTGAAAGTGAAGATGCAGGTGATGACGGTTCTGGTGACATGACACCAAACTTAACACCAACACAGGCTGCTCCATAATCAGATTCTGAATCAGATGAGGAAGATCCAGATGAACAAATTGACTTGCATCAGAGAGATATTCCCTCAAGAATTCAGAGAAACCATCCTACAGACCAAATCATTGGAGATCTTGATGAAAAAAGCACAAGAAAGCATCAAATAAATCTCAAAGAGATGGTCAAGTATGTGTGCTTGTCCACTAACTGCTCTCAAATTCGAGAATCATTGTTTCTCTCCAAGACAGAGCCAAAGCGTGTAGAGTATGCTCTGAAGAATGAATTATGGATAAAAGCCATGCAAGAAGATTTGGACCAATTCGTCAAGAATGATGTATGGGACTTAGTTACTCGTCCAGAAAATTCACATGTTACGGGAACAAAGTGGATCTTCAAGAAAAAAATGGACGAGGCTGGAAATATTGTGAGGAACAGGGTACGGTTGGTTGCACAGGGGTACACGCAAATTGAAGGTATTGATTTTGATGAGACGTTTGCTCCAGTCGCTCGCATTGAATCAGTAAGACTCTTTCTTTTTGTAGCTTATCATATGAAAATATCTCTACATCAAATGGACATAAAAAGTGATTTTCTTAATGGAGTTTTAAGTGAAGAAGTTTTTGTTGATCAACCTAAATGATTTGTTGATCCTCACAAACCAGATTTTGTTATAAAATTGAAAAAGGCTTTATATGGTTTAAAACAAGCTCCCGGAGAGGTTGACTCAACAATTACTTTACTTGAACTTTAGACGAGGAGAAGTTGATAAAACCTTATTTCTCCTTAAATCGAACAAGCACAATTTGATTGTCTAAATTTATGTGGATGATATAATCTTTGGTTCCACTAACGAGCAGATGGTGAAAGGACTAATAACTAGAATGTCTGACACATTCGAGATGAACATGGAAGGTAATCTCTCTTACTTTCTTGGTTTGCAAATTAAATAGTTAGATGACGGTATTTTTTTTCTTTTAGTCCAAATATGTTAAGAACCTTGTTAAGAAATTTGGGTTAGAGAATGATACGCATAAGAGAACTCCGTTAGGTAAAACCATAAAATTGTCTAGTGATGATGTTGGGATTAGTGTTGATAGCACCTTGTATAGGAGCATGATAGAAAGTCTCTTGTACTTAATAGCTAGAAGGCCTGATATAATGTATAGTGTGTGTCTATATGCTAGGTACCAATCGAATCCTAGAGAATCACACTTGAAAGCTGTTAAATGAATCATTAGGTAAGTGACTGGTACAAGTGATTTAGATGTTTGGTATACTAAGTGATTAGAACTTTTGTGTACCTACTTTATAAATATTTGTCAAATTTTTAAAAGCTTGCCCACAAGAGAACGGGATCGCGTGTAAGTTGGTAAGTTGAACCGAATCGTCTCTCAAGGAAAACTATGCTCGGAAGTTCCTTTTGTGTTTGTTGTTCACGAATAAGAAATAAAATAAAATCCTAATCTAACACATAAAAACAATAAATTGATTTAAAACGAAGAACAATTAGAAATTAAGAGTTTTGAAAGATTTTGAAAACAAGGGTTCTAGAGCTTCGAATCGTTTTCACGATCTTTTGGAAAAAACCTAATTGATGGTTCACGACGATTCTAGGCTCTAGACCCGTTAGATCTAACCAAGTAATTTCATCAATCTCAATATAATAATCCCAACATCATCATCACCAATCTCAATATCATACAATTCATCATTATACATGGGGGGTTTTGTTTTGTTGAAGATTAATCAATTAAACTATCAAGCATGAATTTAAAAGCATGAAAATTAATTAAACTAAATTAAACAAAAAGAAAACTTACTAATTAAATTGATGAATTTGCAGTGTCTTGATGGTAGAAAACTTGAATCTAAATTATCTAAAAGCTAATCTAAATTAATCTAAAACTAGAAAACTATAAGAAATTTGAAGAGAAAATATGAACAACTCGGCACTCATTGGGGTTGTCAATACCTAAGAGGCCTTAAAAACCCTAGGAATAAGTTTAAAGTGTCTAACTATAGTTTAGGTAACTTAAAGATTTGGATTTATGGGGTAGTATTTATAGAATTCCGAAATCTTGGGCAACAAGTCACGAAACCGACTTTCTGCGCACTTTACGGTAGCACTTTACGGTAAGGAGCTACCGTAAGCTTCCCTGTCCAGTCTTAACGGTGGCGCTTTACGGTAAGGAGCTACCGTAAGCTTCTCTGTTCTTCCTCTCAGCGATACTATAACGGTTCCAGTAGAATAACCGTTATAGAAAACTGGCAGCTTCAAATTCTCGCTACTTCTTCGCCGGAAAGCCTGATCTTTGCTTCTTTATCATCATACTTCATCTCTAACGTGCTGAACTCTTTCGTTTACTTAGCTATAAAGTGAAAAACCACAAATAATCACTTATTTGCATCAATCTAGATCAAAAGGTGGTAAAATAAGCTGGAAGTACAAATATATGAAATTAAACTCAAACTACCCAACTTTTACCAAAAATAATAAGAAAAATAAACTAAAATACCTACTAAAAATGAGCATAAATACGTGTTAATCACTAAGGAAACTAGTACTGAACTTGTGGGATATACGGACTCGGATTGGGATGGGGATGTTGTGGATAAGAAGAGTACTACTGGGGGTTGCTTTTTCTTGGGTATTAATCTTATCAAATGGTACAGTAAAAAACAAAATTGCATCTCTCTTTCTACAGCTGAAACTGAGTATATTACAACTGTAAGTGCTTGTACACAGTTGCTTTGGATGAACCAAATGATAGAGGACTACGGTCTACATAGTAGAATTTTGACTGTGCTTTGTGATAATTCTAGTGCCATTGATATCTCGAAGAATCCAGTCCAGCACTCACGAATCAAACACATTGACATAAGGTACCACTTTATTCGTGACTTAGTTGAGAGGAAGATAGTGATTCTTGAGCATATAGGAACAAACAATCAGCTTGCTCACATCTTCACAAAGGCATTAGATTTAGAGACCTTCTCTCGTTTGAGAAGAGATCTCGGAATGTGCATTGTATAGGTCGATGTTAATTTTGATGTCATGACACCTAAACTTTCATCAGTCGTGACATCTGTAAATTTTGCATGCATTTTTATTTTCTTTTTTATACATATACCGAATGCATTGGATCTGATTAAAGTGCAGAAAAGTCATTTCTGTTATAAAAAATGGTGACAAAAAGATTAATCTCTTCAAGTAGGCGATTTTGGAACTTTCCCGCAAAAACTGGTTTTCTCCCAGGTCCAAAAACAAGGGGTGTTAAAAATAATTGCTAAGATAATTTCTCTTCAAATATATAAAAAGATGAAGATAATTTGGATTTATAAAGATCCATTTTAATTTTCACCTTCTTGAGTGATTTTGACGTAGTCATTAACTTGGGTCAAGGGTCTGTTTTCATTGACTTCATCGAAGTAATGTTAGTTATAATGTCATCACATAAAAAGCATCACTGATCATGTCACCTAAATCAGTTGCTGTATTTTTTTCTTTTTAGGTCATGATTTTTGGGTATCAATTAGGACATTCATACTTTGAGAAGATGTCATTTTGCTTTGTGTTCTGTTGCTTGTGCCTGTGTCTTTCTTGAATTCTCTTAATCTTGTTATGAATCTTACTAACCAAGTTTTTCAGTGGTGTTAAAATTGGTGGATTGGACAGGTAATAACGAGGTTTATTTGGCGAGTGAAAATTACTTTGCAAAGAATTTGTACAACTGTGGTGATGGTTTATCAAAATCCAGCTCTATTTCGATTTTCTAAGTAGTTGAGATTTGTGATCTTTATTTCCACAATTGAGATAGTGGATTAGTTGGGTTGAGATCGTGTGCCTTAATGTGAAAAGGAGTGGGATTCTTTTTTAAGGAAAGGATTTTTTGGGGGTATAAAATAGGAAGGTGTGAAAATAGAGGGGTTATTCTGTTCAGATCTTTTCTTACCGTTTACCTTCAACGATCTTATTTATCCTCTTATAAAAAGCTGATTTTTCACCCTCTGATCACTCTTGATTTTTCTGCCCACTATTTGTAATTCTCAAAACCTAATTCTCTCGTTCTCGATTCTACTTGTTTGCTTGTGTCCCGTTCGAAATTATTTTTGCAGAATGTCAAATTCATCTTCACCGAGCAACATTTCAGAACTCCCAGCGGGAGTGCACTACCCCAGTGAATAGATTCCAGTAACTTTACCAAGAATTGCTGCGATGGACATATGCGAAGAGGCTGGTGGTGTTGTGCCACCAAATCTGTCACCAGTTGACTCAACTACCGCAAATTCACCTTCGATCAATCCGCAACACCTGGTACCTATCACAACCGCCTCCGACGCCATTCTGGAGGTTCAAGTCTTTCCCGATCAATAGGACAACGAAATTGACATGGACAACCCTCCCAATTTGTCGTTTATTTTAGAGGTGTTTGATCCAGTTGGGAACCCAACCTTGAAAAGATCGAGAAGGCTACGCAATATTCATCCCGGCGTGATTCCGGCGGCTATTCCGAGGAGTCAAGCAGGGGCGCGACGTCATGTGCCTATTGAGCACATGAACATGGCTGAGGACGTCACGGTCATGACGGACTCCGATGATGAAGATTATGCGCCCGCTGCAACTATTGTCGCACCGCTGACCACTTCTACTCCACGGATGACTCCTCGCCGAGCAGACCGTGAGTTTGGCTGAGAAGAAGAATCCGCCAGCATCTATCAAGGTGTCACCGGCCTTGAATGAAACAAGCTACTCTGATCCCCCTTACGAGATTATCAATTTCTTCACTGGTGAGGTTGCAAGTTCCTCCCGTCCATTGGTTGCTGATCCCCCTCTGACTCTAGTTAACATGTCTCAGCATGAGCTCTTGGATTACTCTCCAGACTCCGATGATGTGTTTTCTCTTTCTCAGTACTTATCTGCCATGAAGAGAGAGAAGAAAAAGTCCAGAGCTTCCAAGAAGATTGGTGTGAGTTCGGGTGTTTCGTCACCAAACATACCATCCCCTGTAGCTGCCTAGACAGAGGGTGTTGGTTCGGGTGATGTGTCACCGAACGAACATCTCCTACTACTGACCCAGTCCCCTCATCCAGCTCCAGCTTTGATTCTGATACTGTTCCATCTGCAAGTGCTCAAATCCCTTCAGCTGCTTTTGATTATTCTGATACCTCTGATGAAGCTGCGGATCAAGCCGTCGAGATTGAAGATATGGTGCCAGTCTTCACAAAGTCTTTGACTATTGAGGCTGAGGAGTTATTTACTGGATACCGCCTCAGAGGGATGATTGATGAACGCAGAACCCCGGTTGAGATCTTTAAAAGGCATAACCTGATTGCCTTCTTTGAGCACTGAGGTATGTACTCAACTGTTTCAACTGCAATGCCGTTTGTCTGGGATGTTGTGTTAGAGTTTTATGCGAACATGCTGCCTTCTATTATTGATTCTAACTCTGTGAACTTTGGGAAAGACTTTGTGCGAGGGAAGATTTTTTCTTTTACTCCTGATTCTATTAATGAGCTGTTTGGCACCGAGATGTATCGTGGTGATTCAACTGTTGATGACACGAATGAAGTCATTGAGTTTCTGTCTGGTGGGTTGTTGAAAGTGTGGCATGAGCAGTTGCCAAGCACACGTCTATCCTCCCTCTACTCTGTCTTGCATAAAGTGGCTGTCTATAACTAGGTTCCCACTAAGAACTCTACAGTTGTTACGCGACCTCAAGCTCAGTTCTTGTTCAAGCTTGGAAGGGGAATCAAGTTTAATTTTGGTCAACACGTTTTGATTTGGTTACTCGGTTTGATACAACCAAGGCTTCCTCCTCTTTCTGTTTTCCTTCTCTCATTTCAGTTTGCTTGAAAATCAAGTCTTTAGGCCTGATAAGGATGATGTGTTTATTGGAGAGGCAGAGTGGTTCTCTTTACGAGGACATCATACAACTGGGGCCAGGGTTGTTGATCTCCCATGGCAGGCGCCCACTCGAGCTGGTGGTATTTCTGGTGGTGGTTCTGGTGTTGCCAACACCAGTTCCAACATGGTTCATTTTTCTACTCTGGTGATGCGAGCCCAGGTTGCTTTACTTAATAATTACATTGCCCAGTTTCAAGCTCAACTTGTGCAGGTGCAGGCGCTTCGAGAGTCGTTTGAGGAGGCCCTTTTGCTTTCTGCACAAAAAGGGGGAGATGATGACGACGCTAGAGTTGATGACGATGCCAATGGAGGTGATTAAGACGTTGGAGACCATGCCGAGGAAGACAATGCTGCTGCTGAGGTCTTGGCTCGTTTAGCCAAAGACAAGAAGAAAAGGAAGTCGAAGAAGAGGAAAGCCAAACATGACGGGACGTCTTTAAGGAAGCTGAAGAAGAGAAAGACCAGAGTTGTTTAACTCTATGTGATTTGATTTGTGTTTGAAAAATAATGGCTTTTAATTTTGATTTGTATTTTTAAACAATGGTTATTTGTTTAGGGGGAGTTTAATTTAGGGAGAGTTTTGAGTCTTTCAACTTTTTGATGCGTTGTGGGTATTTTGTCCAAAAAGGCAAAATGGGGAGATTGTTGAGAATCTTATTCTGACAACTTTTTATTTTTAGTTGTTTACCTTTCTTGGGCTAAAAATAAATTAGGATTCTAGATTTGTTTCATAGATTTTGTTTAGAATTTTATTTAGTTTTCTGAATTGTGTTTAGGACTTATTTTACTTGTTTACCAAATTTAGGATTCTTGTCTATTTAAGACAAGTAGAAGACGCAAAAGAGGCACGGATTTTCATGAGAAGACACACGCAGCAAGCAAGACACAAAAGAGAAGAACACGAGCAAGAGAAGGACTTGAAGCCACGATTCCAAACACGGAGATCTTTGAAGTTGCGTAACCAACGAAGAAGATCATCACGAGTTTGGCGACAAGTATTTTAATATCAAGTGTTGATACTAGTGTTTTTCATATATTACTTTGTATTTGATTTAGAACGATTTAAAAGTAATATAATTTTCGAGTTTAACCTAGGGATGACAATGGAGCGGATCGGGTCGGGTCGTCGCGGGTCGGGGCAGGGTGACCCGCCAATATAATTTTTTATATTTTATTATAAAATATCAATTATTATTAATACAAAAATTAAAATATTACAATAAAAATTAAACATAAGATTACAAATTTAATAAAAACAACAATAAATCAAAAAAATAAATTTATTATACATTCATTAGCTTATTTATAAGTTTATTTATCATTTATTTTATTTCATTAATGTATATTATTTAAAAAAAATATCATTATCAATGTATAATTGTTAAATATATTATTAAGTTTATAAAAATATAAATAATCATATAAATTATATATATAAAACATATAAAAAAATATTAAAAAAAATAAAAATATTGTGCGGGGCACAGCAGGCCGGGTACCCGCCCCGCCCCGCCCCGGGGCACGGGGCGGGGCGCCCCAAATGGCTTGGGCCAGGCCTAAATTGCCATCCCTAGTTTAACCCAGTTCGTAAGCACGTTTGCTTACGAACGAAATTTAAATTGATGTGTTCAAATTATTTTTGTTATTCCGCTTCTTTTATTTACATAAATTGTCTGATGTTAATTCGGGTGTTTTAACACCAGTTTTAACATCGATTCTTAATCTACTATTTACAACTTTGAAATCGTTTGATGTTATTTCCGATGTTGTAATATTGAAATTAACACCGTTTTACTGATACATATTTTAATAACCATAAGTCTTACGAATTAATTGACGAAGAATTATTTAATTCTTCTTTATCAAGTGCTAAGATTTTTAAGTTTATATGAATGATATTTTACTTTAACTGCCATTTGTTGGAGATGTTCTAAATCGTAATCAATGTGTTTTTAGTTTAAATAATCAATGCAATAAGTTTGCATCAAATTTAAGTATTATCACCGTCATGTATGGAGAAGTGAGAAATACGTCTCAACTCTTGAGAACGTGTGTGGTTAATAATAGCTTCACATAACCATAATTGCCACAAGCAGTCATACTTAAAAAATGAGTTAATTTCTTAGCCCCAGTTTAGGAAAGTTAGGTAATTATAGGTGACAGTGTTAAAACACATTAAACAACTCCAGCAAACTAGTCTTCTTTACCCAATCCCCAATCCACTAACTCATGGGTGAAATATGATCAATCAAATCTGAGTCTGCCAAAATGCTTTTCCACACCACACACACAAGAAACAAATCCAAAATAAATCATGGGCGTAGTCAGAATTTCTGAATATTTTAGACCGACTGCAAATAGACTAATATTAAAATTTATTAAGTTAAACTATACTATATAAATTCAATATATGTACAATTAAAAAAAATTTTGGTGCCTTTTTTTTACCTTGGGTTGGAGTCCAACCAGGGGCGAAGTCACCCTTTGGCTTGGAGGGGCAACTACCCCTCTCATTTTTTTTCCCTTTTTAATTAGTAGTATTTGAATTCCAATTTTTCCCCTTACCAATTGATGATATTGCTCATTCTACTTAAAATTAATAATTTTACCCATCCAAAGGGTGGCGTGGCTCCACCCCTGCGCACAAGTATCAGCTTTCGAGCAAGTCGTCATTCCTACAACATTCTAAATACCGGTTAATATATATATAGGCTTAAAAAAGTGATTGTTAGAGATACGGACCAAAATAACCATACGTGAAATTATGTGGTGAATGTGGCTATTCGTGGAAAGCGATATCATTTCCTAGGGAGGGTGTACCCCTGGGAGGTGAGCGAGCTGTGATATTGCGAGTGTATGGTTTTGTGAAGAGTAGCGACCTGTAGTATGGGGATGACTTTTCATACAGGGTCGCGACCTCTTGTACTTTGGGTTGGATATTTGGGCCCGATTTGTGGATCTAATGTATGTGAATCATTATGGGCCTGGTGGGCTGTATGCCCCGGCTTAATTGGGATATTTATGGAGAAGTTTTGTTGTTTATGGGAACTGGCCATAGATGAAGAGTCCTAATTAAGGGACGATTGTGAGAATCCTGGCATACATGGAATTCTTATCATGAAAGGTAATCCTATACATTGGGATTCTTCTCCTGTCCCTATAAAAGGAGCCCTTGGCTTCTCTTTTGAGGTTAATGCTMGTTTACGCATTTTATTACTTTTGAGTGCACTAATATTATTGAGAGAGAAGAAGTGTGTTTTCCGCTTATTAACTTAAGCGTCGGAGGGCCTTAACGGGCTCGAAATCCGGCCCGTTCTAAGGCGCTGTTTTGCAGGAAGTCGAGGTCGCTGAGACGATTGCGGATTCTTTGGAGGTCGCTGTGTCGTGTTTGAAGGTTTTCTAGGTCACTGATCTCTATTTTTGAGGTTAGTACCCCCTTTATTTGGTAGTTCAACCTTTTGGACTTATCAAATTGGCGCCGTCTGTGGGAAAGAGAGACATCGAGTCTTTGAGCGAAAGGCGTGAGAGACTGCACCAATCAAACATGAAGGAGAAAAACATAACACCGAGAGTTCTGGATTACGCGTTCGYATCTAATAATAAGAAGAAAAAGAATAGATTCCTACATCTTGGCGAGAAGGATGTCCCGGGAAATGAGCAGGAGTACCCTCGCGTGGATCCTCTGATTCGAAGCGCGGGCAATACACCTCCACCTTCTCCTAAAGAGCAAGTTGGGAAGGGACTGGTGGAAGAGGTGGAGAAGCAGACGCCTGGGATAGAACCACAAAAATCGATCCCTGAGGCAACAGAGGGAGGAAATCCGCCAAAGGAGGTGCCCGGTCAGGGCAAGAAAGGATTCTTGGAAGGGCTTATGGACTTTGTACCTGTTGAAAAACAGGAGGAGTTGCGCAAGTATTTGGCGGGCGAGCTGAGTAGGGGGAAAGATAAGAGTGAGAAGCTGAATGTTGACAAAGAAGGCGAGTCAACGGTTGGAGAAGGGAAGAAMAAGAAGGAGCTCGGCAAGAGAAAGAAAGGAGATATCTCTAGTTCCTCCTCGTCCGTGGATTCTCGTGTTCACACGCGGAGGGGAGTAAAATTGAGGCAAGATCGTTACAAGGGAGGAGGTCTACCTGATTTCATACCTCAATCAACTAGAACATGGGGGACTAGCTGATACGGACCAAAATAACCATACGTAAAATTATGTGGTGAACGTGGCTATTCGTGGAAAGCGATCTCATTTCCTAGGGAGGGTGTACCCCTGGGAGGTGAGTGAGCTGTGATAATGCGAGTGTATGGTTTTGTGAAGAGTAGCGACCTGTAGTATGGGGATGGCTTTTCATACAGGGTCGCGACCTCTTGTACTTTGGGCTGGGTATTTGGGCCCGATTTGTGGATCTAATGTATGTGAATCATTATGGGCCTGGTGGGCTGTATGCCCGACTTAATTGGGATATTTATGGAGAAGTTTTGTTGTTTATGGGAACTGGCCATAAATGAAGAGTCCTAATTAAGAGACGATTGTGAGAATCCTGGCATACATGGAATTCTTATCATGAAAGGTAATCCTAAACATTGGGATTCTTCTCCTGTCCCTATAAAAGGAGCCATTGGCTTCTCTTTTGAGGTTAATGCTGG
>BMAC01000005.1:4187626-4232936 GCA_014905375.1 Phtheirospermum japonicum | reverse complement strand
GCAAGTATCACAAAGGCGATGATGAGGGCGATACTCCTACCTCAGATTCGAGTAGTGACTCCGGGGGGAGGTCGCGGAAGGATGGTAGGAGATATAAGGTGAGAAAAGAGGAGAGTGAGGTGGGGCCACATACTAAGGCCTTCCGAGAGTTGCAGGAGGCCATGCTGAAGCTGCAGAAGCGGATGGATGGAGAAAGCCTGGAAGGGGAGGAAGAGCATCCCTTCTCAGAAGAGTTGATGCATGCGCCGATGCCTCGAAATTACAAGGAGTTAGATTTTCATTTACGCATTTTATTACTTTTGAGTGCACTAATATTATTGAGAGAGAAGAAGTGTGTTTTCCGCTTATTAACTTAAGTGTCGGAGGGCCTTAACGGGCTCGAAATCCGGCCCGTTCTAAGGCGCTGTTTTGCAGGAAGTCGAGGTCGCTGAGACGATTGCGGATTCTTTGGAGGTCGCTGTGTCGTGTTTGAAGGTTTTCTAGGTCACTGATCTCTATTTTTGAGGTTAGTACCTCTTTTATTTAGTAGTTCAACTTTTTGAACTTATCAGTTAGCTTATTAGATTTAAAATTAATTTTTTTAATATTTTCAAATGTCAACAACTGCTTCTAGGATATGATGATTACAAACTAATAAGTTTTTCTACAACATACTCGACGAACACTCTTGTTTTAACCAATTCAATGTTGATCTTATAATTGCAAATGCTAACGACTTTAAGTTATCAACTAGTTTTGGATTTTTTGTTTCTTACTACAAATTACTCCCTTCAATACACTCTTCACACGCTATACCTAGGCAAGCAACAATATTTCACATTATTTCTCTCTTTCTTCCTGCATAACTTGGGTTTGACAAAAACTACTTGCCAATTTATTCTCTTTAACTACTCGTGACAAAAACTTTTGCAGCTTAATCCCTTGAACCCCTGGTTGTACAACATCAATATCTCCCCAAACTGAACAAAAATCATCACTAGTAGCATTCGAACTTGGCACGGTCTCATTCACTACTAGTCCCGTTTTCTCGCACCATTTTCCCGGCACAACCCTGTCTGGATCGCGATTGAGGAGGTGCTCGTCAATTTCTTGTAGCTCGGGATCGTTCTCATTGAATGGCCTAGCAAAGATTGCTTGTCTTGACATGTTTATCGCCTCTTTGACGGTTTGGTTTTGGATAATCTTGTACCTCAAGTCATCATTCACAACCGTCGTGTTTTGGAACTCGGGCGTGTTGCATAGGATAGTTTGGAAGTATGATTCTAGTGGAAATGCCACATTGCTAAAATACATTAGTAATTTTCTCGGGAAATTGTCCCATCCATTCACACAATGCTCCAAGAAACTTCGGGTTAGTATCATCCAGGGCGAACCTATAGCAGGTTTACACAAAACGAAGTAATTAAGGTTGTGAAGTTGGTAGTGTTTGCAAATACAAGTGTAAACAAACCTCCAAATATCTCAAATGCATCCGGTTTTTCTCTAGTTTCTGCGGCATAGAAAATGGGCGTCTTTTCTCTAAGGTAGAGACTTGGATCAACCACAATTTGGCTAACATTTTGCCTCCTGCACAACTCAAGATTTTTCAGGGTGATTTATTATTATTATTTTTAATAATTAAAAGAAACATCAACAATGAATATATGTGGCCATATATATATGTGCTCACTTTTCCCGGGCTGTGTCATTTGTGTACCCCATAAAATTGACATCTTTAGGCAGAGATGTAAAAGCGTATAAGATATCTGCACCAAAAACACACAATAATTGTGATTGAAATATTACAAAAATAAATAAATAAATAAATGATATTTACCATCCTGAGACAAGAGTGGATAATCCGAGGCGCTCAAGGGTATGAACCAATCCCAATCTCCACTAACTCTTAAGAGCAAGGCCGCGGCGTGGAGCATTGCACCCAAACCGGAGGGCCCCATCCGGTTCACACCGTAACTTTTCCCCACAACGTCCACATTTCCAAAGTCCGCAAACACCCTCTCAGATTGGGCTGAAATTGCTAATTCCACTCTCTCGTATTCGGACGAGGACGAGTCCAGCTGCAAAAGGTACTGATTTCGCGGGTGATAAATTGCTTTGAGCAGTCTCAGCATCCTCTTGGTCTCGCCTTTGGAGCCCAGGATCCAGTACGCCAACACCGGTGGACCATCGGCCCCTTTTGAAAGTGTCCGCCTGATTGGAATTATATGCTCGTATTTATTGTTCGAATTAAAATTGCTAATGCCAGGTAGGTGTGCCCATAGCACTAGAAACATTAAAACCAACGAAAAACTCAGAAGATAAATCCGACAACTTGGGATATTCATATTGGGAAATATCTTACTTAAACCCATTAATATCATCAACTTAAATACATGTGCTGTGAAAAATGGTAAAGAAAAATAAAAGTGATGATCAGATGGAGCTTAATTATTAGTTTGAAAAAATGTTCAGAGTAGATGCAGGCCGTGGTAGAAAAATTGGGTGTAGGAGACAGGTGGATCGATTTTTGTTTGGCGTGAACTAACGTTTGGTGTTTAAAATTATTACCTTTCCTTGTCTGTAGGTTTGTATATTATTTTCTCGAGACTGAATTATAATTATTGACTTGTTACGTTAAAATATTCAACAAATTGTTGGTCTTTTGTTCTGAAAACTTTTTCTTTAAGTTTTGTGTCAAATTAATCAATTTCAATGGTTTTGAACAACTTTACATCTTTTATACTATGCATATGCAATCGCTTGGGTCACATTTGCTTTAGTTGTTTCAGAAGTGATTCAACCGTTTTACTAAGCAAATAAATTGTGAACTCACCGTTGACATTGTTGAAATCGAATAGTGGTCGAATGATTAAAATTACCATGTATTTAGAATAAAAGGTTTGAGAATCAATTCTCATCTATCATTTATTTCTCAAATATTTTTGTTCATCCTGTTCTATCTGTCGAAATTTGAAATTTTCTTACCCTATTCTATCTGTCGCATTTATAATTTTAAAAGAGAATCATTGTTACTTTTTACTTTTCAATAAAAATTAAAGGTTACTTTACTACTTTTACCCCTCTCTTTATTATTTCACACTTTTAATTATTTTAAACAAAAGAATATTATGTTCATTTGATACCTATAATTATAACATCAATCATTTTTCTTAATCTCCATGAAATGGTCAAATTGTGACATATAGAACGGGACGGATGACTCTAAAACAAAGATATTAATTTTAATTTTGTTTGATTTCCTATCATTTGAGAGGAAAGTCAAATAAATAATAATAATAATAATAATTTCTTTTTATCAAAATAAAAGAATAATCAACATTTTGTGCTAATTTTAATATCCATTACCCTATTGGATCAAGTAAAGCCCATATCCAAAGGATAAATGGTGTGTACAAGTCTAGCATGGCCCATATATATTGGGCCACAGCTCACTACTATTTCGCAAGAGTTTCGAAGCTCTGAAACATCGATCTCCCAAACAGTTAAGCCCAGTTCAATGTACTGTTCCAACACATAAACATAAACCCTGAAAGCTGAATAACGAAAAGAAATCGCTTCTCTCTACGTATCTGCTTCTTCAACTTTTTTTCCATGGAAGCTCTTTCGAATTCGGCTTTGCAAATTAAGAGATTCTCAGAGAATTCATTGCTAATTAAAACTGCCAAGACCAGCAACAAGCATTGTGCTCTCTTGAGAGTCAGTCCCAACTTCACCAATACGCCGTCGTTGCGACGTGCCCCTCGAATTTCGGCTCTCGCACATGAAGTATCAGATGGGGGCGGCGAGGAGGATACTAGTCGATTGAATAACGATAATGGTGTTTTGGGCTTCGTATCGGATGAAACTCTCTTTTTATCTCAGGTAATCAAAGGAAAATAAATGTTTAATTTTCTATTTTGTGTTTTGGATATTCCCACCTTTGATTGTTCTGGTGTTTGTTTGGAATTTAATGTTAACGAATTGGGAGATGGTGAATTTTAAAAGTTTTTTCTTTTTTCACGTTTTGCGTTTATCAAGATTAAGAACATATGAAATATTAATTCAGCTTATTTGTGCTATTATGCTCGTACTTCTAGATTGATCCTTAAAATAATTCTTCTTGCAAATCTTTATGTTTGATTTTGGTGTATTTTTTTCTTGTTGTAGTTTTTCCTGGAACTGCAATTAATGGTTATTTCTTATATATGCTAAAATCGACTAATTTTCAGAAAGTTTTCGTACCAGTTGTTCTAAGCATGATTTGGTGCTATAAGAATTACTTGCTCATTTTATTGTCTTGGCAGGTTAGGTGGATATAGTTAAATCTACTAAAACTTGTTTTCTGAATTAATTAACAGTTACTAGGATCACACTTGGCTCGATGTAAATCCTCCCTTTTTTTCATTTTTGGAACAGTTTCAAACAAGCTCCACTATGCATAGGTTATGTTATGTTTCTTTCCATTCGAAATAATGATAGAATATAACAAATTTGTAGTTTTCAATAAAAACATGTCACGGTATTGTGAGTGAATGTTCAAGTCTTTTGTGGAATGAAATTAGGGCATTGGGATTGGAAATATGAAACTATTCATATAAAAAATGATTAATTTCACGACTTACTAGTTTAAACTGGTCGACGCATACATGTTTCTTTTTTTGGTCTCGAAAGTTAGTGTTAAATGTGCTTATGCTCATGGGGCATGATAAGTTAGACGGTGTTTTTATGATATATAGTCCATCAATGGATATTTCAAATGGCTTATTCGGCTTTGTTGTGACGGCCTCTCTCATATCCTGAAGGGTAACTCAGATCTCAAACAAAGTAGTGAAAATGATGTACATTTTTCGGCATCATCGTTTATGGTCTCGTTTGGAAACACGAGCAGTGGAGGTACAAGAGCTGGACTTTTCAGAACACCTATATCCGGAGGTGTACAGAGTGCAACATCTGCTCATGGCTTACCTAGACCAGCCTTAGCTGTCCGGAACTTAATGGAACAGGTAACAAACTTCTTCTCTTTTTATTCCTCCATTTGCATGTAACTTATTAAAACAGCTTCTAACATGTATCTGTGCCCCCACCCACCTTTTCTTTTGCTGCATTTAAACAAGGGAAGGCTAGATTTGCTCACCTGTGTACCACAATGTCGCGCATGCACCACCGCCGAGAAGGTTATCCATTTGGTTCACTAGTAGATTTTGCGCCAGATCCAATGGGACGTAAGTTTATTTTGCTCTAAAGTCTGTTTGATTTTTGATTTGCAAAAACTTGTGTCAAACCACCTAAATTTTTAGTTTTTAGGGTTCTTTTCTTTCAATTCAGGGTTTTTGCGTTTTTAGATTGTTTTAGGTTTTCAGTTTTTTCTCTCATTTTTTAGGGTACTTTTTTTTCTTTCATTTTAAGAATTATTTTTAGGGCGTCTAGCTAACGGTTAGGCGGTTTGAGAGGAGTGTGTCTTTTTTTTATTTATTATTGCAATGCCAATCTATTTAATATTATATTTCACAAAATAAAATGTTCATTTGGGAGGACTAGAAGGTTAACAGCTATAGTTCATTAACATTGTAATTGTCAACTTAAACGTGCATTTTATGAGATCCTCCTACGTAAAATCATTTTCAACTGAAACAGGTTTTGCTTTCCTCAAACTTTTTACTTTTCGAATTACAAATTGGCAAACTTATTCAATTCCTTTGCAGATCCAATATTTTCATTCTCGCCATTGGCTATACACACGAGGAACTTGTTAGCTGATCCAAAATGCACACTAGTTGTACAGGTCAGCAGCTTCTTTTACAAAGTTCTTGGTTTTACCGTTTATTGCTTCAATTCTTTATGAATTTTTTATAAAGATCTGAAAAATCGGTAGATCCCTGGATGGAGTGGCTTGTCAAATGCACGAGTGACAATCTTTGGCGATGTATACCCTCTACCTGAAGACCAGCAGGTGACTATTTAATTTGTAAATTTATCTACAAAAGCCATCAATTATTCAATGAGAAACGCATTTTGGCCCGTGCGAGCGAAAATTGCCATGAAATCTTTTTGAGGATGACCCTTTTTTTTTCTTTTTTCTTTTTTTAATAATTTTGGTGATTGATACTGAATGAATACTGGTTGTTCTTATGTGATGTGGAGCTACTTGGTTCAAAATACTCTGATTATGACATTGAATATTAAGATTTTCCTGTTTTTTTTGTTTTTTTTTTTTCTTACACTAATTACTATGGCTAATAATATTGCCAGGAATGGGCTCATAAACAGTATATAGCGAAACACCAACAAGGACCTTCTCAGCAGTGGGGAAATTTCTACTACTTTCGGATGCAGAACATTAGGTTTTAACCTCTTTTCTTTAACATTTAGCTTTTTGATAGCTAAGGGAAACATGGTGCTTGAGAAACATTTCTTCCAGATGAATAGAAAAAAGATAGAAAGCCAAATTTATAAAAACCGATTGTGTACAGGTTGATGATGGCTCAAAATGCCTCATTTCCTACAATTGAAACTCTCAGTATTTTATTTATTTATTTATTCATTCATCATTATTCTAATATCTCAATAATTGTCACCAGAAATTAAATGGAGTTAAATATTTACTATGGCAGTGATATATATTTCATCGGAGGATTTGGGACTGTTGCTTGGGTTGATGTTAAAGAATACGAAGCCATTCAACCTGATAAGATTGCTGTTGACGGGGGTGAACAGAATCTAAAGGTCTTTCTTTTATCTTGTCTGTGTAAATTTTTTTGTCTTTTGTAACTTTTAAGTTGCAACAGATTTACTAGTAACTCAAAATATTGTTATAGGAACTAAATGCAATGTTTTCAAAGCCTCTGAAAGAGCTTTTGTCGAAAGAAGATGAGGTAGACGATGCTGCTCTTATATCCATAGATAGTAAAGGAGTTGATATTCGAGTTCGCCAGGGCGCCCAGGTTCTTTGACTTTTGCCCCAGTGCACCATTGTGTTCCTATTCTTAATGTCTTTTAGCTAGTATGAAATTTTTGATTTTATTTATTTTGCAGTTTAATGTTCAGAGAATTTCGTTTGAGGAAGGGCACGGCGTCGAAACAGTAGATGAAGCGAAGAAAGCGCTCTGGAAACTAATCCATAAAGGCCGACTGCCCAATGTGCAGAAATGAAATGTGTTCTCGCTTTAATCGAACAACGATTACTCGTGTTGTAACTTTATATATTTTACAAAAGTGACTGAATGGATAAGCAACTAATAAGGACTAGTGATTGAGAACTAGGCTGACTGCTCTAGAAGGTAAGTGTAAGAGTAGTCGTAGTTGATGATTTTGGTGGGTTTTTTTTTTCTTTAATTAAAGAGTGATTTGGAATAAATATCTCTCTTCATATATGATAGGGATAGTCTTAAAAGCTACTTTTGGAATTTGGCCTAATATGTAATTAAACTAGTTTTTAGGTGCTTTGTTGTAAATAACCGGGCATGATTATTAGGAGACTTGATTCTTGTTTAGCTTCTTTTTGAACCCATCAACCTCATGAAATGGAGAAAAAGAAGATGAAATGGATTTTGCAGTCATCTAGAGTAGGGTCCACCACCCATCTCTTAACGGTCTCAAATGCCTAGGATAGACACAGCATCGCACTCAAATAAATTCACAATTTTGTTTTTTTTTTAAATTTGAAATTTGACAATTCAAAGGAGTGTGGAAAGAGTCTCCTCGACACAAACCCTGTATCAGTGCGAGAAACGAGTGTAAATATAGCAACTCCTGAAGGAGTGTGTAGCTCAGTTTATTATGCATTTATTAAAAAAGGAAAAAAAAAAAAGGTATGCAGGGATAATTTGAAGCGTCTAGAAAATGGCCAATTGTTGTGGGAGGTACATTAGTACAGTAAAAAGTTAAAAAAAAATAAGAAGTGTTGGCTCAGACCTCAGAGTCACGAGCGAGTACATATCATATAGAGGTAATATTGACAAAATTGCATATCTGAAATTCTGAATCTCATTGGATGCTTTTATTTTCATTTCCCCTTTTAGGGAAACAAAAGCACTACACTTTTGATTTCGATTACCCCTTGCAACTTCTAGTAATCATGTCACTCGATTCCTGTTTCTCAATAGTGCGAGGTTAATTTTTCTCCGGGCTAAATTATAATAATGACTTAGTGCAATTTAAATTCATTAGCTAAAATTAAATTTTGATTGATCTGTTTGTAATCTACTTTGTTGCCTTAATAACGATATCGTAAATTACGAAATTATATCAAATTAATTAGTAAGCATTAACCTTATAATATATATATAATAAAATATTATGATGAAATTTTATAAAAATAAGTCCTATACTATGTGCTTGTCATTTGACATATTGGTGTAACAATGGCATGATAGTAAAGGTACAGCAGCTTACAAAAAACAAAACTCAACATTAAAGTAGAAATTTTGTTCCTTTGTCTTGGCTCTTGCATCCAACAATGCAAACACAGGACCAGCTGTAAAAAACCCCAAAAATGAGCAGTGAAAAAAATGAGGAATCACAAAGCAATCAAGAATATAAAGCCATGGGCACAAGAAAACAGAAACTCTGTCCCATGGCTGAGAGCAGCAATTATGGATCATCATCATCATCATCGCCCGTAACAAGAATCCCAGAAGACCATCTAATTTCAATCTTGCTCCTTTTACCCATCGAATCAATCCTATGTTTCGCGGCGACATGTAAGAAGTTGAAGTCTTTGGCATATTCAGATTCTCTTTGGGAATCTATCTGCAGGAGGGATTGGGGACAAATCCCAGTTGATGCCCTAAAAAGGGGTTATACTCCTCTACAGCGACTTCCATGGAAGAAGTTGTACCAGCAGCTTTATCAGTTGGACTCTGTGTATTGCCACAGACTGAACAGCCCAGATGGGGATTTGATTTTACCTACACCCAGAGCTTCTCATTCCCTGAATTTTGTGTCCGGGTCTTTGGTTCTCTTTGGTGGAGGTTGTGAAGGAGGTTAGCCATTTATTTTTTTTAAATCCATGCTTCTTGATTTTATTTATTTATTTTTATTTTTTTTGGTTTATGATTCTTGGATTAATTGTTTGTTTGTTTCATAATTATGGGTAGTTTGTTTGTTTGTTTGGTGAAGTGCAAATCTATTTACAAACACTCATACTAATTATCTCAAAATTGAAGTGTTCAAGATTAGTTTTTGAAGAGTATGCAAGTGCAGAACATAAAGAAAGAAACAAGAAATCTGTGAATAGGGTTTTTTCGGGGCTTCTTTCGATGAATCTTGAAATGTGAATTTTATTGCATTATACTTCATTTCCTCGTTTCAGGCAGACACCTCGATGACACGTGGGTCGCATACGTAGGCAACGACTTCACGAGAACACTAAAATGGCAAAAGACCAATTCGGGCATCCCGAGCGGACGGTTCGGCCACTCGTGCGTTGTGATCGGCGATCATCTCGTCCTCTTCGGAGGGATCAACGACCTCGGCATCCGCCAGAACGACACATGGGTCGGCCAAGTCACCATCCACGAAACCCTCGGCATCACACTGATGTGGCGGCTGCTCGACGTCGGCCCGGAAGCGCCGCCGCCGCGTGGGGCCCATGCCGGCTGCTGCGTCGACGGAAAACGCATGCTCATCCACGGAGGCATCGGGCCGTCCGGGACGAGATTGGGCGACACGTGGATCCTCGACTCTTCGGACGATCTCCGATTCGGGACATGGAGGGAGATTGCGGTCGGGCCAGGCCCTCCGCCACGATCGGGCCACACGTTGACCCACATTGGGCGGAAACAAACCATCTTGTTCGGAGGGAGAGGGACGGGATTCGAGGTGCTGAACGACGTGTGGGTTCTTGATTCGTCAGACGAGGGCCGTTGGGAATGGAGGCAATTGTTATTCGAGATGCGGAATATTCCTCACGGGTTTTCGCTCTCAAGAGTTGGGCACTCGGCTAGTCTTATAATCGGGCGCCGAGTGCTTATTTACGGGGGCGAGGATTCGTACAGGCATCGGAAAGATGATTTTTGGGTGTTGGATGTTGAGAATAGTAGTTTTAGGAAATTGTGGAGACGGGTGGAGACGAAAGGGGATAGGGTTAATTGCAGGTCGTTTCATGGGGCGTGTGTTGATGAGTCGGGGCGTTATTTGTATGTGTATGGTGGGATGGTGGATGGGATGGTTCAGCCGGGCGACCCGGCTGGGTTAAGGTTTGATGGGGAGAGTTTCATGGTGGATCTTGTGCTGCAGTCTTGAAGGGTTTGGTGTGTATCTCAGATTGATTGCTTCTGTAAATACTTTGTTTTCAGACAGAGTGATTAGGCATCAGTTTGGAATTAGCTGTAAGATTCAGTGTCTATAAATGGTAGCTGTAGTCAAATGGATGAATAAATGGTTGCATTTGATGATTAATTAGCCTCTCTTAACTTTGTGTATGATTTCTAGTAGTGTTGATTGTCTTTAAGGTACGTCGAGCTTTATGTTTGATGGTTCTTTATTTAGGTAGAAATTGTACAGGCAGCTATGGAATAGAATAGAATAGAATTACGAAATAATTGCAAAATTTTACTCTTCAGGTTTGAGTTATTTACAAATATATAAATAAAATCCAACCGGCTCTGAAAATTACATAAACGTATTTAGAAAAATATAATTGTCAAAATATTCGACGACATTAGCGATTTACAACATAAAGATGTAATGTGGATTCCGACATTTAAATAAATAAGAAATTGGCAAATGAATTGATTATAATTAATTCTACGTTTGTTAGACTGGCAGATTATATTATCTACCAATTGAATACACAAAAATATGATCACAAATTCACAACATAAGCTTAGTTCGCCACATCTCTCCGAGGACCTTCTTGGGGGCAGGATCGTCCGTCCCTCTGTCTCGTTGCCCTGATGTAAAATACAACATTCCATCCCAAAACCCAACTAGAGTCGTTTTCACGCGATAGGGAAGCTTCCCGATCACAGACCATTTCTGTCAAAGTCCAAATAATATGGCATTAGCAGAAGTGAATAAGATAGGAAAATGAGAAGTGGTTTTGAAATAAGAAGAATAATTACCAGTGTATCGAAGTCAAAACGGAATATTTCTCCAACTAATATCATCCTTTTGGTCACCGGATGCTTCTCTGTGGTACCTCCGACAATGACAATAGAAGTGTTAACAATTGCCCAAGCAAACTCGATATGAGAATCAGGCTTTGGCATAGAAGGTAGCACTTTCCACTGCATATCATCATCTAGCATGTACACATCACCATATACAACCTGCATAAAACATAAAGCTCACCGTCAAATGGCTGAATTCTAATTGCAATTGATCGTTTACTGTTTACAACTAAAAATCTATCTAGGCAACATTGTTAAAATATATATATTAAATTAAAACTCAAAATAAAGTATAGTATAAAAAAAATGAATTGTGTGAAGTGCATTTACATCCTTTATGTTGCCCCTGCTGTGGGAATTAGACCATTATACCCTGACAACTCACAAGTAAAGTTAAGAGACAAAATATTCCTAAAGGATGTGAATGCATTTTGCACAAATCATTTATATCTTTTATTTAATACTATCTTTATTTTGAGTTATAATTTCATATACATTTCACTAATGCCTCACAAAGCATATATCAACTCTAAACTATCTTGCCAACAGTATTCTGATCTATACAGACAACAAACATTCAACTGTTGGCTTTCTGCTAAAATGTGGAATTGGATTACCTCATCGCGACGAGAGCATTTAAAAATTGGAGATCCGGGTTTAGCCATGAAATCACCCTCTTGACCACCAATAACATACAAACGGTCATCGTATACAACACAAGCCCTACATGGAATAATATGTAGTAAAATGAAGACCATATTCATTAACATTAAGCAACACAAAAATGATCCCATTCACATGTCTAACATAAATCCTACTACAAGCAGTTAAATTAAATTCTGGAAGGGCGAGCAGACAAACCTGTGGGGCCCACCACGAGGAATGGGAATTTCAGATCTCCATTCCTTTTCTAAAACTTTGCCATCTTTCACAGCGATGCTCCAATGTTCTGTTGCAGGCGTATGCCTGTTCACGTTGCTACCACCCATTACATGGAGCCGGCCTCTCCAAAGCTGAGTGGCAGGGGCATACCTGAAAAGGACAATGTTAATAAGTTCCACTGAAACCATAATCTAAGCAACTTCAATTGTTCTTGAGTTTGAGTGCATGCTTATTATGCCAATGTTTCTTTCTGACAAGAAATGCAGGGTTTCACTAGACTTTAGAATACCCAAACTAATAAAAAAGAGATGTATGCACTTTTCAATAAAGTAAGTTGCATAAAAATGTTATCCGGGAATTCTATTTATGAGATTGTAATGTTTCGATAATGGAAGAAATAGAAGATAATTAATTAAAATCCACCTATTAGCATAAGTCATTACTAGCCTTCGAATCCAACAAGGATACGAAAATCTTGGCTTCGCTCCATTTGTTATATTCGGCCCTATTAAAGATAACCAAAACTCGGTTCACAGCTTCAGTAAGAAAATATCTTTGCACCAACTTCTCGACAAACCAGTTTTAGGTGCATTTATATTCATCACTTTCCTTCTAAATAGCCAGCCCAGCTTCAATTTTAAAAGAACGGAAAGAAATACGTTCGTTCACTTCATGATCATTGAGATCGTCGAAGAAATGCTTGAAAATCAATATTATAATTACATTTCATTCATAAGTTATAAAACCTAACTATGATCAAAAAGGCCACGAAGAAGCAAACATACCAATTCCAGCATTAAATGGAGATTCAATGGTTTATGATGAAAAGAAAGAAGCAACTAAAGAACTTGATAAAAAAAAACTAAGTTTCATACCTTGGGAATGGTAAAGGTGGCATGTCTCGCCACTGCCTCGTCTCTGTGTCTAGTACAAATGTGCGTGCTGTGGGCCCTCTACATTGAGGACCATACTGACCGGTAACCACATAAATATATCTTCCATCCGACACCATGCCTAGATGCGAATGGGCCATTTCCTTTGGCATGTCGAACCTTCCTTCCCAAGTGTTATCAGTGAAATTATACACATCAACATGAGAATGCACCTTAAACAAAACAAAACAATCTAGGGCCATTACTTTTTGCTTGCCAAAAAAAAAAAAAAGCAACATACAAACAAAGATGATTGTTTTTCAGTAAAAGTTTACAAACTTTGTATTAGATATATAACCATAGCAGAAATATGGAAAATAAGCAATATTTGAAATGCAAAAATAATAATAATAATAAAATTAAAAAAAAAAATCTCAAGCAGCACATATGCATAGGATAAAGAGAAACAGGTTAAAAAATGCTCACAGAATCAATGGTTCCATATCCAGCAAATACATAAAAAAGATTCTTGATTTGTAGAGCTGCACCATCCAGACGAGGCACTGGGGCTGTTGCCATCTTCTCCCATTTCAACTCAGGAGCTGGCAAATCAGCAAATGTTGCCGATAACACCCTCCCTGAGATATTATCCTTTTTACCTTGCTTATGTGTCCTCCTATCAGAAAATAGAGCCCATAATCAAAATACATATTTAAGTTCAGAGGAACAAACAAACAAAGCATTCACTCATATCAAGCCACCTAAACATTAAAATCACACTACTAAGTAGATTAGCATAATTCAAAAAAAAAAAAAAAAAAAAAAAGAGCCTAATCACACATCGCATTTTCCAGAAACTAAATTTCAATTATATAAGTAAAATCAAGGCACTTAAAATACTAGTAATAGGTTTCAACAAGATAAAATTGAGATGAAAAATTGGAAGATATTCAGGTATCGGATCAACTCCAGCTATTCAAGAAAAGTATGGCGATTGAGAAATAAACTTCACAGACCTTATTTGGAGTGCTGAGCGTGCTATTAGGACTAAGAACAGGATTTCGAAGGACGACATTATTGGAATCTAGGGCCCAATTGGGGGAAGAGGAAGATGATGAAGCCCAGAGCAGATCTACGATGAGAAACAATCCCAAAAGGCCCACTGTTAACAACACAAACCTGATCGTTTTAGGTTTCGTCTTCACCATCTCTTCACCTTACTCACCATTAATTCACGCCTTGCTCTCTCTTATCGGATTTCAACTCAAACGCCTCTTTAAACTTTTTTAGCGAACCAGAGAGAGAGAGAGAGAGCTCACTTATGGCGGTTGTGTGAAAAAAATACATATAAATTGTTTTTTACGGAATTTTGCGAAGCGCGTCTGGTATTATCATATGAAAAGACTTTTAAATTTTAAATCGTACTCTATACCCGTGTGATGCATCTTATGTTAAATATATAAATTGAATATTAATATTATTATTGATTCTAATTAATTAAATTACTGAGTATGTATTATTTAATATTATTTGGTATATAATTTATTTGTTATTATACTTGTAGAGTTGTCGTTCCCACCAACTTTTAATTGGTGACTCGTAAAATAGTATGTCTATTTGTAACTTTACATACAACATTATAAATCATAAATTTGATGTCTTAATTATTTTGGCTATTAATAATCTCAATTTGTATTGTTTATGCTATTATAAATTAAAAATATAATAAATATAAAGTAGAATTTACAAAATAATAATAATAATAATAATGGATTACCAAGTATATTTGCCCTCAGTAATATCGAGAGATTTTTACCGATGGATTAAACCTTCGTTAACGACACCCTCAATAAAACTTTCAGTAAATTGGCGCCAACATTTATCGTCACTGTTATCGAAGAAAATGTCGAAGGATTTTCGAGGGAAAATATACCGAGCGAAAAAAACCCCTCGGTAATACGGAGGAGAATATAAAACCCTCGAAAGTACATAGGGGAATCAAATGTCCTCGGTATTACGCCCTCAGTAATACCGAGGGTATTTGACGCCTCGACAAATTATGAAAAATAAAAAATAAAAAAATAAATATTATTGAGGGTAAGAAAATGCACTCGGCATTACCGAGAAGAATTCCGTTTTGAGAATTAAAAAATATAATTTTTTTATAAAATTAAAATAAACACTATAATTTCATACTATACATTTAAAATGTAATTCGCATGATTTTAATATATAATTATCATCGAACTTATATTTATTTGACATGTATCGTGTAATATTAATAGTATGATACGATCGATCTTTTGTTATACTATACATATCGATCGAGTTATTCAATTGCATACGTAATTAATGAAGTCTCGTTATATTTTTTTAAAGATATCATGTGGTTACTTTCCTTATTTTATAATCATAAAAATTAACAATTGATTGATAATTATGTTTTTTTTCTTTTTTTTTTTAAATTTTAAGATACCAAGAGGAGAGGATTCCATCAGTGAAGTACTGAAGGAAAATAATTCCCCTCACTGATATTGAGGGAACTCAGTGCCCTCGATATTTTATCGAGGGGAATTCCGTCCCCTCGTATTTTGAGAATAAAAAAAATAAAAAATATAATAACATTAAAATAAACCCTATAATGTCATTTTACATATTTAAAATGTAATTCAATTGATTTTAATATATAATTATCATCTAACATATTTTATTCACATATGTCGTGTAATATTAATAGTATGTATGATAAGATCGATCTTTTATTATACTATATAGATTAATTGAATTATTTAATTGCATACATAATTAATGAAGTCTCGTTGTTTTTAAAAGATACCACGTAGTTGATTTTCTTATTTAGAATCACTAAAAGTACTAATTGATCGATAATTACATATTTTTTGATTCTTTTTATTTATCAAAATATTATTATTAAGAATCATATTAAATATAAAAATAATTTTCAATTAGTTATTCTGAATCACTCACCCTCTCATACATCATACTTGAATGGTTTAATCACCTTAAATTGTAAATATAAGTCATTTTCTAGCATTAGCCTATGTTTCCAATAATTAAAACTTATAAAACTAAGTAATATCCATATGTGGAATACGAAATATTAGAATTAAAACACTAAGGAAAAAAAAATCAATTATGCTAAAATAATAAATACCATCAATACCAATCAATATTCAACAAAAATTAAAATAAATTGTTGTTAAACTCATTCAAGCTATTCTCCTATTAAAGTAGCACGGAGAAAAAAAAAAAAAAACACACCTAAAATACATTCAATGTCAAAACTAATAAAAATTATTTAAAATCCATAATAATCATTTCCAAGGATAATCACATAAAAGTACTTCTACGTAATGTTAAAGTTATTTTATGGTTTAACTTAAAGATTATATTTTGTTATATATTATTTAAATCTCATAACAATTATTCTTAAAAATAATCACATAAAATTATCTTTCCATACCGGTAAATTATTTTATGGTTTTAACTGAAAGTCTTCCTTTTCAAGATTGTTGAGGTAAGTTCATGTAGGTGATCCACTAACATTACTAATTGTAAGAAGACAATATCTACATCTTCAAGTCCGTATCAAATGAACAATCAGATAATTATGTAGAAATATAAACAACATGATCAACTTTGTAAAAAATAAAATCATACCTATTTATTATTTTTCATCATATATTGTAATTATCAATTAAATAAATATTAATTAAAAGACCAATTTATTTGCTCATTATATAATGTCTCTATTAATATAATGACA
Source organism: Phtheirospermum japonicum (assembly GCA_014905375.1). Taxonomy (NCBI): domain Eukaryota; kingdom Viridiplantae; phylum Streptophyta; class Magnoliopsida; order Lamiales; family Orobanchaceae; genus Phtheirospermum; species Phtheirospermum japonicum. The sequence continues at coordinate 4,216,305 of BMAC01000005.1, read as the reverse complement.
CACTTATAAGGAAAGCGTGTATACAAAGTACTAAATGTTTCATTGTTATATATATATAAAGATTTGAATTTTAATGGTTATTTGCGGCAATACATAACTTTTGATTGCTTTTATTTTTTCATAAAAAAATAGTTGAACATTAGAAACAAACTGATTACGGTAATATTTATTTACTTTAGTTTTTGGGTGGGGAGCTTTAAATTATAGTTGACCAGGGATTATATAGGAAATCTTTTAATTTAATTCAATTATAATTAATGAAGATTATTATGTTTTTAATGGAATAATTATTTATTTTAAATTGTTCAAGTTTCACCATTAGATAATAAATATAATCAATCTAATTGAATTTACCATATTCAAAATAATTAATTATTTATGAAGGTTATTTCATATTATTTAATTTTGAATAAATAATATTTGATGGAGGGTATAATTCGAAGTTTATCAGTTTGATGTTTAGGATGAATATATTGTATTTAAGGACAATTTAAATCAATACTTTTCATTTAAAATACGATTAAACGCACATACACTTAACCAAATAATTATTTATGAAGGCTAAATCATATATTAGGTCACTTAATAAAAAGTAAATAATTATTTATGAAAGCTCTTAATAATCATTATTTATTTTAGTTAATTTCAGGATATTAGAATATTTTAAATTAAATATTATATAAAAAATTTCGTACTGATCTTCTATTTTAAAATTATCTAATTATATTCATATGCAATATATGATTTAAAAACTAATTTTAGGACCTAATCTAAATCAGTTAGAAACTAATATGAATCAATTTGGATATGTTAAAACTTGTATAAAAAAATTTGGTCATGCGTTTAACGTTAAAGACATTGTTCATGCATAAATATAAATTAGAACATTGTTCTATAACTATTTTTTAACAATGTAGAGAAAGTATTTACCAGTCGTATATAAATATCATTGGAAGAAATTTTGCTATATATAGAAAATGGTAACCATGCATTCAATAATGATAAAAATATTAAAAATAAATTTTTTTATACTGCTCTCTTATTATATAGTTATAGATATTTGTAAGATTTATTAATTATAATTTCAGTTTGTCATAATTTGATTTGAAATTTACTTATTGTATATAAGAATATAAATGTGTTAAAAATATTTATATGCAAGTAATATATAAATTAATGTGATAGATAATAATGATAGATATTAACTTTAATTTACAATATCAACTCTATAATTAATTAGATATGTATACATTTGGTAATGATTGTCTTAATGACAGGTTTTAGTTGAATAATTATATATGTGAATTCATATACTATATATAAGTCATATCTAAGATTTAAATATTATCCATATATATATATATAAGATTTAATAAGTATGTAATTAATAACTTATATAGACATAAATACATGACTTTTATAAATTTTTTTAATTAATTAAATCTGTCTACTATATTTAGCATGTCATTTTGGAGGGAAAATTTTGAGAAATATTTTTATAAATGTTAGACTTTATATACACACACACACACACACACACACACACACACACACACACACACACACACACACAACACACACACACACACACACACATATATATATATATATATATTATATATATATATATATATATATATATATAGATTAGTCATCGAAAAATGTCCAAAGAAGAAAATCAAAAAACACGACTCTGTTATATTTATGTTAGCTGGCTATTGAACAATAAAAGCTCAAAATGAATATCCAATTTAATTAATGCGCGAAAATGGTATCACAGTGTGGGTTAATTAATTTAGATATAATAAAATATTTATTACTTGTATCCAAAACATGGATACGAATGAATATTTGAGCTTTATACATTACAAGCGTTATTTCCAGATGTTGGAAACATATGAACTGGAACACCAAGAAAATATAACATATTGAAAAAACCGTATGTTAAACAAAATCTTGAAGGGGTCAACAGGGAAACATTGAGACAATTCGTGAAATAAAGGCATATCATCTATATTACATTTGAAAATCAGATGCTAAAAATAGATGTAGTGAATCATTGGGATGCAACACATTAATGCCATCAAAAGATCTAGCTGTAGTGAAGTGAGGACAGATTCCTCTAAGAATTCAAAAAGCTTAGAGAAATCCAAAAGGTGGCTCAAGATTTTGACAACCATCAACATAATCTCCAAACACAGATAAAAGAAATACTTAGATATCAAAAGGAAACTCACGAAATTCTTATTGATATCCAGATATGAGTTAAGGTCCTAGAGTCTGAACCCAGTTCATCCAGAGGTCGAACACGTATAACCCTTGGGATGGAACCCCTTTTACATCAAAAGGGGAAACATACCGAAGTTATAAGGCAACCAACAAGTGAATAAAAAATGATTCCCATCATCTAAGGGACCCAATTACCTCCCGAGAAGTAATGGGGAAAATCAATAGTGAAGATCTTCACTACCTTGCAGAATCCTTCCCAGGATTAGAAGTTATAGATCTAAATATGAATACAAGAGATGGATCTTCGACATTAGTTCCAAGGAATTCTCTAGTACCACCACCGAAAAATTTCAACCCAACAGAAAGTAAGGGTTCACATGAGCCAAAACCAGACGCACAAATGTGGCATGTTGGAGATTTCATTATAAAATTAAATCCTACATACATAGCGGGCACTAGACAATGTTCCTGAAGACTCAATATTCTCAACAAACCATATGGAAAGTCATAACTAGATCACATACATCCATGTGGATTGATGTGAAATATGGATATCCCAGATTTTAGAAATAGATAGATATTGATTGATGATTGGGCATCTACAATGCGAATTGCAGTTGGAACACTCGCGTTAGAGAATGGAGGGTTCATTTCACTAATTGAAATGAGCCTTGAAGGACCGGTAAAGATCGCATTTGAGTTGACAAGACTAGATATAATAATTGAAGTTATAAATGGGGTTCATTAAAAGGAATAGTCGATAATATGGCTAAATTATCAAAATCCATTTTATTGGCACAGATACTTCGAAGGCATGGAGGAGGAAAAAAAAAAGTAAATACAAACAAGCCATATAATGCCTTGTATTATGATATATTTGTCATGTGGATGAATACATCAAGTTATTCACCGAATATCGGTGGAAGGATAAGGTGGACAATGGAGATGCGACAAAATTAGTTTTTGTGAAAATACCAAGTCCCTGGAGAGAAAAGTTAATGTAAGAATACAAGTCAATGTCTGACATGGATATGGTATCCAGAAGAATGTCATTCTTAAATTTTAAGTTAGCAGAGTGGTGTCATCAGACAACACTTTATAAAAATTACAAGAGGTTAAGAGGAATCAATAAATCTCTTCCTCTATGTTGCGTTGAAAATGACATCCCAACAGTAGTGGGAGGCCATACACCAGGCCATATGCAGAAGAAAGAAAGAAGTTATCCTTATGCTAGTAGAAGTAAGAGAAGATCTTCCTAAAATCTAAGAAAGTTCTGGTCAAAACAGAAGGATCGGAGCTACAAATCAGGACAAAGAACGAGACCAAGCAAAAGTAGAGGCTCGTTCTTAAGCTAATGAAGAACTAGAGAACTCCCACAAGAAGAACTTTTAGATGAGCTCACATTAGAGTTAATGAAAGTTTTAAAAAATTATAATTTTTGAACTTATGGAGTGAGAGAAAATATTTCGATAGATTGCCCTGAGAATCATAAAAGAGGAGTTACACAGTTTGAGGCAATCCCATAGTTTGAATAAGTTGTATATTATCAAGATCTAGTACATGCGTATCAATTTGAGGATATTCTCTCATAACAAAGCATCTATGAATAAGAAATATATACTTTGAGAATGTAAGTGAATCACACTCATAACCAGAGTGAAGGAGAATTCATTCAACAAGTGGTTAGAGAGAATATGTTAGGATTCCTCTCTCACATAACCGTCTCTCATAAAACTTTTATGAGGATCATGAAGGAAGACCCAAAGATTTAGATATATGGGGGATTTACAATTGGAGCTATGGAAAGGGATATATATAAGATGGAGTTAAGAAGTAGAAAACACCAGATTATTTATAGGGTTCCCATGGGAGAATTCTCAATACCAATGGAATTCACAAGAAACAAGATCAAAATGTAGTTAATCCCTTACAGGAAAATACAAGAGATTAAAAGTGGGTTAAAAGAGAAGTGAAAAACCGTTAATGGATCCATAAGAGTAATTATAAAATCAACCTTTAAAGAAGGAGTTGATTCGCCATTAAACCTTGTCTCTTTGATAACGAATCTCAAATCTCAAGTATTTTTGTCTGGGGCAGTTATGAAAAATTTATAAGTGGGAAAAAATTGCATTTAATGCGTATCTAAGAATTGGGTTTAATTTGGAGGATCGAGGTTTCAATAGAGTCCTCACCCTTCATCAATATTTTAAAAGGTCAAATCTTATGACATAAAGAAATAGACCTTGATCGGTTGCATATAGATTTTCTTATATATGCTCTCTTGAATACTTATTATTCAGAAGTATTCTTGAGAAAGGAATTTATTGAAGTACTAAGAATCTTCGAGGACGTTGCGAAAGACATCTTATCGGAGATCTTGCAAACTCCAACAATTAGAGAAATTGACATGAGAATTCAGGATTATCCCATCATTAACAAAAGCAAAAGTCTCATGATCGAACCAAGGAGAATGTCTTTCCAACAAAACATAATGATTAGTGGACTTCAATGGGAAGGTCTAAGGACTATCTAAAGCACTCAAGTTCCCGATATATTCAAGACTAATTGAGAACTAAAGTGCCAAAAAGGATGGAGAGGAGTAAAAGTGATATTCAACATTACACAAAAAGATAACATCTTCTCTTGTGATGCTTTATATTACTTACAGTAACCCACCATCGGAAGATATCAAGGGATCCTTAAATATGAGAAATTGGAACAACGCTTGAAGGAAATGCAGGAAAGATCCCAGAGTAACTAACTCTAGGATTTTTTGGGAATCATAGACCTCGGGAAAGATTACAAGATGGAATATAATTTACAGTGGGAGGAAAAAAGATATAGAATTAGATGACAATCAGTTCATTTTCCATATACATTGCAGTAAGATCGATATATGAGAAATATCGTGCATAATATTTTACAGTGTATATGAATTCTGGCGCGGGAATTTGTACAGACTAACTAGGAGTCTTCCCCAAAGAAATGGAAGAAGGCTTAACCCCAGTGGCGGGAAGAGATTTGTCTAAAATGATCCTTATCCTTAAAAGAGTAATCAAATAAGTAGAGATGATGACTGGAAGAGCGGAAGGTACCCCATGGTACAAGGTCAAGACTCCACCTATCTATTTCCACGATACAAGAGTAGATATCCTACTAGGAAATAATTTCCTACAAACGTTGAAGAAATTTACACAAAAAATGAGACTCGAATGCTGGAATACTACTCGCATAAATAATGAAGAAAATAAAATATTGAAGAAGTTTCTACGTGTCAATGACAATGAAGAAGAAAACCAGTTCAAAAACAAAGTAAACTAGAATACAACTCGCAAAAAAATTTTACAAAAACTTTTCACTTGACATTCTTGATTGTGTCGGCCATCCTCAAGCTGTTGTGTCTAAGTTTTCAACCTCGATGTTTATGGTCTTTCCGGTTAGAGTCTTGACAAAGATCTGCATCTGAATTTAGGTAAAAAAATATGAAAAAACCTTGCCAGATATTAAGAACGACAAATTAAGGAAATAAAATGCTAAAGTACATCTAAATGACCATAATCAATAATTAGAGAAATAAATAGATACAAAACACATGTTCTCTATGTTTTAATGCTCAAATGCCATTTTCCACAATTGTTATATGGGGCAATCCACTTTTACACAAATAAATAAAAAATTATAAATATCATCCTTGAATTTTTGATCTTATAGTATAATACATTCTACAATACAAATAATCAAACTAACTGAATCAAACAATAATAAGAAAAATAAATTATCTTAACAACTCGAATTTCAAAGTAATGTTATATGAAGTGGAGGTGTGATAATAAATTTTCTTCGTGATCATTTCTCCTCAATGGATAATTTCACCCCTCATTGAAGCACTACACCCTATAATTGAAACACCAAGGCAAGCAGTGACAACAGAGCTCGAGAACTTTGTCAAAGTTACCAAAGTGCTCCTTCATAACAACGGTTGACTGATCGACTTGAACACGACATAGTGATTAACCCATTTTTCAGACCTACAAACAGAGTATATCCTTATCAAATTTATTAAAATGCAGCGAAAAAAAAATAATAATAAAACTACACATCATATTTTTGAACAAAATGTCATTTTAACAATATAATCGTAAAGTGACACTTTTCTACCAATAAATTATAGTACATCAAAAATGATATAGCACATACGACAATTTTCATAATAAATGTTAGTTATGTAAGGAAAAGTGACGAGTTTTATAGATAAAGTGACACTTTCAATTAGAAAATCGGTAAAAAGCACTTAAAATTCACAGCACAAAAATAAGCAATCATACAAGCATTTTAACAAACACCTAAGATGCAGTCTGATTATCTTCAAATCAATTCACAAAAAAATAAAACCAATAACTAGCAAGTCATTCAGATCCACGTTATCGTATTGATATCTAACCTATTGCACTTGGTGTTGGAACATGAAAAAGTCAATCATAGGAGAAAAATTAGTTAATCAATATATAATCACTTCCATGTTACTCCATATATGCTGATATATTAAAAACATCAAACCTAGACTGTAAAGCTATGTACACGACTCACCGCAACATCTCAATGACACCATCTCGACGGTGGCGTGACATTAAAAAACCAACAATGACATCAGATTTGTGGCAATTAAAGGCGCGAAGATTGTTAATTTTGTTGTGATTGTCGTCGTGGGTGAAGCGTTGAGGGGTGGAGGGGCATCGGAGGTGATGAGATTTTGCCAAGGTTAATTAGTTAGGGTTAGGATAGACGTTTCGGTCGGAGAGAGAGAGAGAGCGAAGAAGAATGAAAAATTGTGCTATTATATATATATATATATATATATATATATATATATATATATATATATATATATATATATATATATATATATGTACATGTATATTATGTGTGTGTGTGTGTGGTCCAATTTCGCTGGAGCGAATACAAGCTTGGATCGGGTTGAACTCCATCACATAAAAAAAGATTTGTGTACACACAAACACATGTGTACGTGTGTGTATATTCTTCAAATATTGGGGACCCTCACACCTCCGCGTTCCAACACTGACTATAAATCTATTTGATAGTGAAGTATCATATAATAGATACACTATGGAGTATACAATAAAGTATTTTAGGCAATAAGCAGATAAACAATATTCAATTAAAAATTAATGAATTTTCAATAAAAAAATAATAAACATCAATTGTCGGTAAAAAAACTAATGAACATTCAATAATAATCCCATTAATAATACAAACTTGGCTTCAAAATGTTTCAAAATAATCACAAAATATATAATTGGTATTCATTCATCCACAAAAATAAATACATGAGATAAAGCAAAGGTTCAATAGTATAAAATGCATAGAAATATATTTTAAACCAATTAAATAACACGCATTTCTCACGTATCAAACATGATGTTCGTTACTTTTTAACTAGATATTTATTTATTTGTTACTATAAGTTCATTAGTCTTTAACAGGCACACTTAAGTAAACTTATAATTTGTATTTATTTATTTTCCCATCATTTATGTCATTTCGAACTCCGCCCTCCAACTTTTATCTCATTTCACATTCCCCCCTTATGCATCGTATATTGATGTGACACGAGTATTTTAGATTTTTTAATTATTTTCCTGCTACCTACATAATTGTAATAGTAAAACGTAATCAGACTTACAAATTACTCATCTCAACCCCATATTATAGGTAATTTATTACAGGGTCCGGGTGCACCTTATTGGGTGTCAGTTATATATAATGATATATGTCAGTTATATGTGATGATATATGTCGGTTATATATGATAAAAATTTAGAATTTAGTGTTTATTTTTTCATTATATGGTTTAGTTTTTCATTTTTAGGATTTACCTTTCCATTTTAGGGTTCCAACATAAATCCATCATCGTACCAGTTATAAGTGATGATATATGTCAGTTATGTATGATGATATATGACAAAAATTTAGGGTTTAGTTTTCCATTTTTAGGGTTTAATTTTTTATTTTTTGATTTATTTTTTCATTTTACGGTTTTAGATTTTAAATTTAGAATTTCAGTTATTTGTGATGATATATATCAGTTATATGTGATAATATGTATTAGTTAAATGTGACAATATATTAAAATTATACGAGATGATAAATTAAATTTATGAATGCACCTTGCAAGGTGCATCCATAACCACGATATAATTACTCATTATAAGCACAATCTTATATATATATAATATATATTATATATATATATTATATAATATATATATATAGGATTGAGTTCAAATGAGAATCCCGTCATTATATGTGAACCTAGGGACTAATCCTGGCCTTAGATCTAATATTGCACAGTGCAATTATATGTCCAGGTTCATTGTGCTTCTTACACAGTACTGTAGTGCTAAAATCAGTCAAGTTTTTTAATTTAATTATATATATATATATATATATATATATATATATATATATATATATTTTACGTTTTAAAATATGCAATATGTATCTTAAATTGTAGATCTTGAGAATGTGATTAATTTGATATATATTTCATTCAAAACGAATAAAATTTGAAAAAGTTATGGTTTGTTGAAAATTTGAGTTTCATTTCAAATTTTTGAATTTGCAGTTTATAGACGAAATTTGCGATGCTTTTTGTATACAATCGTAGTGTTTTTTTTTCTTAATCTATTGTGCTTTCTAAAGAACAATGTAGTGCTCTTTGTAAACGTTGATATATGTCCAAAATACCATTTTTAATTAATTAATGCATTTTTTTACATTATTACCATGCTGACATGTCATGATCTCAACCATCAAGATTATTCAATCTAATGGTCAAGATGAGTCCCTAGGTTCACATATAATGACGGGTTCTCATTTGAACCCAACCCTATATATATATATATATATATATATATATAATATATATATATATATATATATATATATGTATAGGATTAAGATCATATGAGAATCAATTCCCTAGGTGGGAACCTTAGAAACTGCTATATTACATTATATGTGATGCTAATTTGAATAATGCAAAATGCTATTTATATTTTCACATTGCTATTTTTATGTTCCCCTAATTTTACTATTATCTTAATTAGCATATACATGATTCATAAATAGCATCACATACTATGTAATATAGTAGGTTTCTAGGTCCCACACAGGGATTAGTTCCCATGTGAACCCAACCCTGTATGTATGTATGTATGTATGTATGTATGTATATATATATATATATAATAGGGGACTTCTACAGTACAGTCACTATATGATACTTCTACCCTTACTAACCAACATATATGTTTAAAAAGATCCTAATCTATTAATATAGGTGAGGTGTCAAACATTGATTGAACTATATAGACGTAATAATGAGCATTTAAATAAAATTTATGTTGATTCTAATGCAAGCATTATCACAAACCTCTCCGATGATGACCCCGTTCAAAGTAAAATTGACATTGATGTAGTTGATTGTGCATCTTATGTCCGTTAGAAATATTTATATTGAAGATCGTATTGTTAATACCTTCCAATTTATGAACTATTTATAGTAATTTTGTATAATATATTATTTTTATATTTTATTAACTAACGTTTGGTTTAAAAGAGGACCCTCCAGATGTCTTTTTAACTAATATTTTATATACGATGAGTATAAATGTTTATTACCTCAAAAATAAGGGCTAATCAGATGACCTCAGATCTCAAAAAAATAAGACCCAATCTCTACAATGGAAGAACTTGCACCCAAAAGTAAATGTCAGACGGGGACAGGAAGGGTTTTCCGGCGAATCCCCTCCGATACTTAAGTTAGCGTTTGGAGAAAATTGGGCAGAGTAAGGACTTGATTAGAAAAGTGTGTTATCTTGTTTTAATTCTGTGACTAACTATTTATAGATGTACTTCTTTAGGGTTTCCATAAAATCAGGGCCGTTATGCCACGTCACCCTTCCAAGTCTCTCTCTCTCCGTTATTCTGCCCCGAGCTGGAGCTTTGAGCTCTTTTGGATAACTGACCTAGGTTAAAACCCCGAGCATTTTTAGATGATAGACCCGGGCTAAAGCCCTGAGCTGATTACATGGTCTAGAGCTGAGAATGGTGCCCCGATTTGATATGGTTATTTCATCTTTTTATCCCGAAATAATTACTCCCCCCACTATGGTCGCGCACTTTTTTTGTGAAAGCGATCATAGTAGCAGGCTGAACCTGACAACTACCTCTGAGTTAAATATCCTGAATCTTCTAGACAAACTTTCCCATGCCCCGAGCTCAGTCTATGAGCCCGAGCTGGCATCCTGAGTTTATTTGGCAAATCCTTGAAATGCCCCGAACCCAAACATGAGCCCCGAGCCGGAATTTTAAATTCATCGGCTAAATCTTTACAATGCCCCGAGCTCAATCCTGAGCCCTGATCTGGTATTCTGATTTCCGCTTGGCTAAATTTTTTCATGCTCCGAGCTCAATCTGTGAGCCTGAGCTGGCATCCTGATTTTGCTAGCTGAGTTTTTCCATGCCTCGAGCTCAAAAATGAGCCCCGAGCTGGAATTCTAAATTCGCCGGTAAAATCTTTGCAGTGCCCCGAGCTCAATCCTGATCCCCGATCTGGTATTCTGATCTTCGCTTGGCTAAATTCTTTCATGCCTCGAGCTTAAAATATGCCCCAAGCCAGAATTCTAAATTCGCCAGCAAAATCTTTGCAGTGCCCCGAGCTCAATCCTGAGCCCCGATCTGGTATCCTGATTTTGCTAGTTGAGTTTTTCCATGCCCTGAGCTCAAAAATGAGCCCCGAGCCAGAATTCTAAATTCGCCGACAAAATCTTTTCAATGCCCCGAGCTTAATCCGGAACCCCAAGCCTCTGAGGTAGTTTAATCTATCTCCTCGCGCTTTTCCTGGCCCAACTTAAGCCACCCCCGAGCTGATGAGGCCCACTAAGCCATCTTCTTGCATTTTTTATGGCCCAATTTAGGCCACCCCCGAGCTGATGAGGCCCATTAAGCCATTTTCTTGCATTTTTTTTGGCCCAATTCAGGTCATCCCCGAGCTGATGAGGCCCATTAAGCCATCTTCTTGCCTTTTTTCTGGCCCAATTTAGGCCATCCCCGAGCTGATGAGGCCCATTAAGCCATTTTCTTACATTTTTTCTAGCCTAATTTAGGCCATCTGATAAGCGAGAAATTGCACGATATTTAATAGTTTATAACTTACGTTTTTATGAGCTTTATGTTCTCATATACATTTATTTCTCGCTTATTTAGTTTATTGAGTAGTCGAGCACCAATTGTATATTTCTTTCTTATTTTGTAGCAATTAGGTGCTAAATTGGTGAAGTCAAGATTAAAGGATGATGCATAAAAGTTGTACGAGGAATCGAGAGATGAAGACAAACGAATCGGGCGAAGATGGCCGAACATGGCCGAGCTGCTCGCGTCGCTGCCCGCATCCCTGCCGAGCCTGGATGACCACGCCTGTATTGCTGCTGAGGAAGACCGACGCTGGATCGACGTTCCTGTCGAGGGCTGCCGAGAGTGCTGCGTCGCTGCCGAATTGTTCGCGTCGTCGTTCGCGTCGCTGCCGATAGAGGTGGGCGTAGATCGATGCCCTGGACGACAATCTTGCGCACGCCGAACTGCCGAGAGCTTCCGAGGATTGCCGCCGAGCTGCCCGCGTCGACGCCGAGTCTGGCACGCATCGATCAACGCTCGGTCTACGCACCGACTATGCTGAAGCTATTTTTGGCAAGATTTTGAAGCGGAAAAAAATAGGATTCCTATATAAACCCGACCTTATTTTGTTCCAGAGGCACAAATAACATATCCTAGGGTTCCAAGGAGTTCCATAGAGGTCCCAAATCATCCATACGCAAGAGAACTTGAAGATTGACGATTCAAGACGCAAGATTCGAGTTCTACACAACGTTTCTCCTTTTTTCTCAAGGATTATGTATGTTTATCTGAACCTTTTCTTTTATTTTTCTGACTCCATGAGTGAGTAAACTTATTATCTAGTTCTAGGAATGTTGAAACCCTCGTGAAACTATGTTCTAATCAATTTATGCAATATTATTCTTCGTTCTTCATATGTGATTGTTTTTGTTGTTCTATTTACATGTCATGGTTGCTGAATTCTTAATGTAGCTTGATCACCTAGGTTAAGGATTGGTTATCTATTGCCAGAAATAGTATTGCTTCCCGTGTAATTGTCGTGATTTCTATTTTGTTGGTAGCAACTAATGGTTTTGCATCATTAGGGATAACACAACATAAGTTGAATAAACTGAGCTTATGTGTTTGTTGTTTAGATTAACCTATTTGCCTAAATATTAATGCTATTGTTGGGTTGAATCTGGAGAGCTTATTCTAGGTTATTCAATAATTAGAATCAATTAAAGAGCTTATTTTAATTGAGTAAATGGTAAGGGCAAATTCGAGTAGCAGAGCTTATTGTTACTTAGAGTTTTTAGTTGCATATGATGAATGGATTATGATATTGTGGTTGGTTGGATGATTGGATCGAGGGTGGAAACTGAACTAGAACTAGAGCTTCATTATTATTGAACTTTCGTTTAATTACTTAACGTGTTTCGTTTGCATGCTTTTAATTAATTATATTTAATTATTTTGCTTATTTATTTTGTTATTTAGTTCTCTTAGGTTAGTTTACAATCTTTACCCCGTTTATTAGTTTAATAAAATACAAACTATCACAATATAAACCACACTCCTCGTGGGATCGACCCTTACTTGTCGCTACTACTAGTTGGTAGAGAAAAGTTGAGGAAAACAAATTATTTAATTTGACGCTTAACGACGAGCGGTCAAATTCTGGCACCATTGCCGGGGAGTGATGCGTTTATTATGATTTTACGTATTTTAGTATTTTTATTTTGATTATTATTTTATTTATATTTTTAGAATAAGTTGAGCTCTTGCTGGGTGTTTTCTTAGGTGAATGAATCTAAGATCGTCCGGGAAAGAAGAATTACATTACTATCCAGAAATCAACAAGAGAACTCGTGAAGTGAAGAAGAAGAAGAAGGAGACTTCGGATTCGGAACAAGTATTACCAAACTATATATCCGGGGAATCTTCGAGTGACAACGAAGTACGAGAGAACGAAACAATGGCCGGACAAGCAGAACGAACATTGAAGGAGTTAGCCAACCCCGACCTTCCACAATAACCATTTTGCATCACATGTTCGACGGTGAATGATGCCACATTCGGACTACGATCCGGGATGATCCATCACTTACCCTCATTTCACGTACTTGCCGGCGAGGATCCGCACAAACATTTGAAGGAATTTCATGTCATCTGCACGAGCATGAAACCCACTGGATTCACAGACGAGCAAATCAAGATAAGGGAATTCCCCTTTTCACTGAAAGACCTAGCAAAGGACTGGGTTTACTGCTTACCTTCGGGATCCATCACTACTTGGGGGGCTATGGAGAAGACGTTTTTGCAGAGGTACTTTCCCGCATCCCGAGTGGCGAATCTTCGGAAGGACATTTGTGAGGCTAGGCAGACGCAAGGAGAAACATTGCATGAATACTGGGAACGCTTCAAGAGGATTGTCGCAAGTTGCCCTCAGCACCAAATGGGCGAGCAATTGTTGATTCAGTACTTTTATGAAGGCTTGTGTCTCACTGACTGAAATATGATTGATGCAACAAGCGGAGGAACTCTGATGGACAAGACACCGATAGCAGCAAAAGAGCTAATAGAACATGGCGGCCAATTCCCAGCAGTTCGGCAGCTGTGATGCTTCAATAAGATCGGTGAATGAATTGGGTAATGATTCGCTACTAGCCCAATTGAATGAGTTGAAGGCCATGATAAGTACGGGAGGAGCTCCAAAGGTTCGACCATGTGGTTTATGCGAAACATTGGAGCATGTTACGGATGAATGCCCACAATTTTACACCATGATTGAAGCACAAGCGAACGCTGTGGGGACCGAAAATGGGCAAGGGAGAAAGTACGATCCATACTCCAACACCTATAACTCGGGATGGAAAGATCATCCAAATCTCAGTTGGAAGAATTAGCAAGGGAATTCATTCGGCAACCAGGATCAGAAACCACCCCAATTTCTGCAGAGGGGGAAAAATTTCCAGAACTAATATAACACTCGACCGCAGGGAGAAAGCTCGTCACTATCACTTGAGGACATAGTGAAAGCAATGGCAACAAGTTCCCATCAATTTCAACAAGAAACCAAGGCAAGCATAAAAAACTTGGAGACGCAAATGAGTCAAATGGCGGAACACATAATCAAACTGGATGAACGAGACGGTGGTTGAGTTCCACCTCGAATCGAGATAAATCCGAGAAATGTGAGCGCCATCACAACACGAAGTGGCAAGAAAGTAGAAGGTCAGAAAAATCCGACACTTGAGTCGGAAATTGAAAATGAAAGGAGGAAGAAGAAGCGGAGCCGAAACATGCTAAGAATCCAGTTGTTACCCCTCCTAGGACCGAGCCACTGCCATTTCCATCAAGAATCAAGCGCCAAGCTAAGGAAGACACGGAGAGGCATGTACGAGATGTTTTCAAGAAAGTGGAGATCACTATTCTACTTGCCGATGCAATCAAGCAAATTCCTCGTTACGCCAAATTCCTAAAGGACTTATGCACTAATAAGAGAAGGTTGAAGGGAGATGAGAAGGTCCTAATGGGAGCAAACGTGTCGGACGTATTCCAAAAGAGCTTGCCACAAAAGCGAAATGACCCAGGCATATTTTTCATCCCGTGCACGATTGGAGATGTGCGAGTTGAACGAGCCATGCTGGATTTGGGAGCGTCAATTAATGTCATGCCACGCACCATCTTTGATTGTTTGAAGGTCGGCCCATTGAAGAAGATTAGGGTAGTGATCCAACTGGATGACCGTAGCACTGCATATCCCGATGGAGTGGTTGAGGACGTTCTAGTAAAAGTGGACGATCTAATTTTTCCGGCTGATTTCTATGTGTTGATCATGAACGATTCCACATCAAAGTCGCCACCTATCTTATTGGGATGACCATTCTTGAACACTTCTCAAATAAAGATTGACGTTACTCGAGGCACTCTAACAATGGAGTTTGATGGTCACATTTGTCAATTTAATATTTTTAAGGCTATGAAATTTCCTGACTGCGATAACTCCATTTATGCACTTGATTATTTTGACTCTTTAGCGTAGGAATTTCTGGAAATGCATAAACAAGATGAGCTTGAGACGGCACTCACACTAAGTTTGGGGGAGGACTCATTGCTTTTGAGTTACCCTATAACCGAGCCCGATTGGGAATATGAAGTCAATGAGATGGTGTTGGCTTTGCATACACTTAAACCAAAATCAAGGAAGAAGATGTTTACTTTATCAAGCTTCCTGAGTCACACGAGAAGGCCGTGCCATCCATCATCAAAGCACCAGATCTCGAACTCAAGTCATTGCCCGAGCATTTAAATTACATCTTTTTGGGAGAAAATGAGACACTGCCCGCGATCATTTCATCACACTTAGATAACTTCTAAGAAGCATTATTGCGGCAAGTATTGAAGGATAACAAACAAGCGATAGGGTGGACCATAGCAGACTTACGAGGAATAAGTCCATCCGTGTGCATGCATCGAATTTTGCTCAAAGAGGATGCTGCACCATCTAGGGAGCCCCAAAGATGATTGAATCCACCGATGATGGAGGTGGTTAAAAAGGAGATTCTTAAGTTGTTGGACGTTGGGGTGATTTATCCTATTTCTGATAGTCGATGGGTGAGCCCTACTCAAGTCGTTCCGAAGAAGTCGGGAGTAACGGTGGTCGAGAATCAAGAAGGTGACTTAGTGCCAACAAGGGTACAAACGGAATGGGGAGTTTTTATTGATTATCGTAAGCTGAACGCCATGACTCGCAAGGATCATTTTCCCCTGCCATTTCTTGACCAAATGGTTGAGAGTTGGCAGGCCATTCATACTACTGCTTTTTGGATGGTTACTCGGGATATTTCCAAATTCCTATAGCACCCGAGGATCAAGAGAAGACTACCTTCACGTGCCCATTTAGCACATTTGCCTATCGCCGCATGCCATTTGGACTTTGCAATGCACCGACCACATTCCAGCGATGTATGGTAAGCATTTTTTCGGAATACGTTGGCGATATTATAGAAGTTTTTATGGATGACTTTAGCATATATGGAGATTCTTTTGAGGTATGTCTAGCTAATCTCTCATTAATTTTGAAACGATGTGTCGAAACTAACCTTGTCTTAAATAGGGGAAAATGTCATTTTATGGTGGAACAAGGTATAGTTTTAGGACACATTATTTCGTTGAAAGGTATAGAAGTTGATAAATATAAGATTGATACCATAGCTGCGTTGCCTTAACCTGCCAATGTGCGGGAAGTTCGTTCTTTTCTTGGCCATGAAGGATTTTACAGGAGATTTATCAAGGACTTTTCAAAGATAGCATCACCACTGTGTTGGCTCTTGCAAAAAGATGTGGAGTTCAAAATTGATGATGATTTCAAAAAGGCCTTCGACGCACTGAAGGAGCGGTTGACCACTTCTCCAATTATCCAATCGCCGAATTGGGATCTACCATTCGAGATCATGTGCGATGCAAGCGATTATGTTGTGGGAGCTGTGCTGGGGCAAAGGGTTAATAAGGCGGCCAATGTGATCTATTACGCATCAAGGACCTTGAATCCTGTCCAAGAGAATTATACTACCACGGAGAAGGAGCTTCTAGCGGTTGTTTTTGCTCTTGAGAAGTTCCGTTCATACATCGTTGGATCAAAGGTGGTGGTTTTCAGTGATCATGCAGCCTTACGGTATCTACTTACAAAGAAGGAGACGAAGCCAAGGCTCTTATGGTGGATCTTATTGCTCCAAGAATTCAATTTGGAAATTAAAGATAAGAAGGGAGCCGAGAATACTGTGGCCGACCACCTTAGCCGATTAGTGCATGTGGAAGATGAGCTCCAGCTGAATGAGAGCTTTCCGAACGAGAAACTACTTGCAGCTGAACATTTAGAACCTTGGTATGCTGACTTGGTTAATTTTCTGGTTGCTCATGTGTTTCCAACAGAGATGGCAAAAGCAAGGAGGGATAAGCTGAAGAGTGATGCGAAATATTATGTGTGGGATGATCCTTATCTTTGGAAGCATTGTGCCGACCAAGTGATTCAACAATGTGTCCCCGACTCTGAATTCCACTCTGTTTTATTGTTTTGCCATACTCACACTTGCGGAGTACATTTTGGATCTAAGAGAACCGGCCACAAGGTACTTGATAGTGGTTTTTACTGGCCGATGTTATTTCGAGATGCACATGAGTTTTGTAGGTCATGTGATAATTGTCAACGAACGGGAAATATCTCGAGAAGAAACCAAATGCCCCAAGCGCCTATTATGATTTGTGAGATTTTTGATGTATGGGGCATCGAATTTATGGGACCCTTCCCGAATTCCTTCAAGAATATTTATATTTTGCTTGCGGTAGATTATGTTTCGAAGTGGGTGGAAGCGAAGAACACTCCAACAAATGACTCGAAGGTTGTTGCACGATTCATTAAATCTCGAATCCTCTCAAGGTTCGGGATCCCCCGAGCTATGATAAGCGATCGTGGAACCCACTTTTGTAACAAGACGGTGGAGGCATTGCTCTGGAAGTATGGCATCACTCATAGACTTTCTACAGCATATCATCCACAAATGAATGGGCAAGCCAAGATGTCAAATCAGGAAATCAAGTCTATTTTGGAAAAGATCGTCAACGCAAACCACAAGGATTGGAGCATCAAGCTGAAGGACGCGCTGTGGGCATATCGCACGGCATATAAGACGCCAATTGGGATGTCCCCATATCGCCTTATTTTTTGGTAAGCCATGCCACCTACCGGTGGAACTCCAACACAAGTCATTTTGGGCGGTGCAGCAATGCAACTTTGATTTTGATGGAGCTGGTGTACAAAGGAAGTTGCAATTATGTGAGCTGGAAGAGATTCGGAACGAAGCATTTGAAAATTCATTGATATATAAGGAGAAAATGAAGGCGTTCCATGACTTGAAGATTTCAAGGAAACAATTCAAAGTGGGCACGAGAGTGTTGCTTTTCCATTCTCGCCTCAAGCTATTTCCGGGAAAATTGCTTTCACGATGGGTTGGACCATTCGTGGTCACTCATGTTTTCCCACATGGTGCAGTGGAAATTTTTAGCCCGAAGACGAACAAGACGTTCAAGGTGAATGGACACCAACTCAAACCGTATTTTGAAGGATTTCGTGCTATTGGTGAAGAACGGATGGAGTTGGAAGCACCACCTACGACTTGATTAAGGGACTAAGTCGAGCCAATGACTTTTAAACAAAGGCGCTTGTTGGGAGGAAACCCAATATTTACTCATTTTATTTTCTATTTTTCTTTTTCTTTTTCTAGCAGTTATGGGAGGCGATGATTTGTTTTGGATGACTGGGCTATTCTTAAGGGAGACGTGTGCCATAATTAATAGGACCGAGACCCCCTCGCCATACACCCCGGGTGATTTCTTTTCCTACTCTCTCCTTATAATATTTATGATGTGCTTGTTCCTGTTTTGTGTTCGCTTGAGGACAAGCTAATTTTTAAGTTTGGGGGAGTGGGTTATTGAGGATATTGTGCTAAAATTGATATGATAATTTTTTTTATATTTTCGATAAATTTTGAAAATTTTTAGTGATAAATTCCGGGGGAGTTGAATTAAAATGACTAAAAGTACTCGCTTGAATTGCTTTGATGAATTATGTTTCGGTTAAACTATTTAGTCATCATTTGATTTAGAGGTCAAGGGTACGCATGTTAGAACTTTTGTGATTCATATGTGGGGCGTCAATTCTAGATTATTGCGTTGTTGATATGTACTTGTGGTTGCCGTACTCAATATGAGTTTGTGTGGGGCCTTGAAGTTAGCGGTTGTGTGAAAATATCTCGTTAGTCGAAACAGAAGTAGAATAAAGTCCGGTTGGAGTATACCGGCATGAAGTAAGTAGAAAAAAAATAAAAAAGAATTGAGGTGCCAAAACAGCTGCCTATCCGTGTTACCAAGTGCAATTCGGTTACAAATTCTAAGAGCGAAATCCAATGAAGATGCGAGTAGCTCAACAAATTCATGCACATATTCAATCGGCGCGATGCAATCAAAATCTCAAACATGACGGAGGTGAACTCAACAAATCATATCAATCAAAACGATCCTCCTATCCAGCGCCTTATCAATTCAAGTCAAGAACGTTAGTGCGGAGCTGCGGGCCTCAATTGAAAAACTAAAATAAATAAATAAATGGGAGGACGAAATATTTGATCGTAACCAACAATGGATAGAGTCAAACCATCAATTAGCGAGGGGGCACCATAGTACTAATATGGCATATATGAAAAGGGGTTGCCAAACTGCTGGGATCACTTGAGTCAATACATGAAACGCTTGCGATTTCTAGAAATATAATGGTGTCTAGAGTCCGGATGGGTTCATTTGGTCGATTCGAGTGACTTACTAATATTATGTTTGTCCTATGCTTTAATTCTACATATTTCTTGAGGACAAGCAAGGTTTAAGTTTGGGGGATTTGATAAGCGAGAAATTGCACGATATTTAATAGTTTATAACTTACGTTTTTACGAGCTTGATGTTCTCATATACATTTATTTCTTGCTTATTTGGTTTATTGAGTAGTCAAGCACCAGCTGTATATTTCTTTCGTATTTTCTAGGAATTAGGTGCTAAATTGGTGAAGTCAAGATTAAAGGATGATGCATAAAACTTGTACAAGGAATCGAGAGACGAAGACGAACGAATCGGGCGAAGATGGCCGAACATGGCCGAGCTGCTCGCGTCGCTGCACGCGTCCCGGCTGAGTTGCTCGCATCGCTGCCCGCATCCCTGCCAAGCCTAGCCGACCATGCCTGCATCGCTGCCGAGGAAGACCGATGATGGATCGACGTTCCTGCCGAGGGCTGCCGAGAGTGCTGCGTCGCTGCCGAACCGTTTGCGTTGCCATCCGCATCACTGCCGAGAGAGGTGGGCGTAGATCGATGACCTGGACAACCAGATTGCACGTGCTGAACTGCCGAGAGCTGCCGAGGATTGCCGCCGAGCTGCCCACGTCGACGCCGAGTCTGGCACGCGTCGATCGACGCTCGGTCTACGCACCGACTATGCTTAAGCTATTTTTGGCAAGATTCTGAAGCGGAAAAAAATAGGATTCCTATATAAACCCGACCTTATTTCATTCCAGAGGCACAAATAATATATCCTAGGATTCCAAGGGGTTCCATAGAGGTCCCAAATCATCCATACGCAAGAGAACTTGAAGATTAACGATTCAAGACGCAAGATTCGAGTTCTACACAACATTTCTCCTATTTTCTCAAGGATTATGTTTGTTTATCTGAACTTTTTCTTTTATTTTTCTGACTCCATGAGTGAGTAAACTTATTATCTAGTTCTAGGGATGTTGAAACCCTCGCGAAACTATGTTCTAATCGATTTATGCAATATTATTCTTCGTTCTTCATATGCGATTATTTGTGTTGTTCTATTTACATGTCATGGTTGCTGAATTCTTAATGTAGCTTGATCACCTAGGTTATGGATTGGTTATCTATTGCGAGAAATAGGATTGCTTCCCGTGTAATTGTCGTGATTTCTATTTCGTTGGTAGCAATTAATGGTTTTGCATCATTAGGGATAACACAACATAAGTTGAATAAACCGAGCTTATGTGTTTGTTGCTTAGATTAACCTATTTACCTGAATATTAATGCTTTTATTGGGTTGAATCTAGAGAGCTTATTCTAGGTTATTCAATCATTATAATCAATTAAAGATCTTATTTTAATTGAGTAAACGGTAAGGGCAAACTCGAGTAGCAGAGCTTATTGTTACTTAGGGTTTTTTGTTGCATATGATGAATGGATTATGATATTGTGGTTGGTTGGATGAGTGGATCGAGGGTGGAAACTGAACTAGAACTAGAGCTTCATTATTATTGAATTTTTGTTTAATTACTTAACGTGTTTCGTTTGCATGCTTTTAATCAATTGCTTTTAATTAATTTGCTTATTTATTTTGTTATTTAGTTCTCTTAGGTTAGTTCACAATCTTTACCCCGTTTATTAGTTTAATAAAATACAAACAATCACAATATAAACCACACTCCTCGTGGGATCGACCCTTGTCCCTACTACTAGTTGGTAGAGAAAAGTTGAGGAAAATAAACTATTTAATTTGACCCTTAACGACGAGCGATCACCATCCCCGAGCTGATGAGGCCCAATTTTAGCCTTCCCCTATCTGGAGAGAGTGCACACCTAGGGTTTTTGTGTTTCCCTAGGAGATCTAACCTTCTCGCCTGCTATGAATCAACGACCCTGATGGAATCTCTTGGATCTCTTCAAATGTCTTGGGATTCTCTCTTTTCTCTATATAGACTAAGTCACAAGACTTCAGCCTCATTCCTCATTTTTCTATCTCCTATTCTCGCTTAGTGTCAGAAATTCTTCACACTGACAAGGTTATCCTACCCTGCTACTCATCACCGAATCTTCAAGTTGTTCATCATCAAATCTTCAAACCTTCATCTAATCTTTAAACTGTTCTTGAGTTTTCTGGAGATCCAACCTTTTAAATAGGTACCATTCAATTCCCTTCTCTTGTCATTTCTTTCATTATAGTTATTTATCTGCTTTCTTTTTCTTTTTATTTATTATGGCTGCTCCTTCCACATCTCACCCACCCACCGACGTCCTGAGGCTTATCCCTGCCTCTCCTCCATCCTCTCCTGACCTTGGTGAGAAATCGGGATCGGTGGAGCTTGCCACTTCACCTTGGAGTGAATCCTCCCCGACCTCTTACTTCTCGGGGGAACCTTTATCCTCGGTTTCCCCTGTTCTGGATTCCCGACATATAGCCCCTACTATTACCAATAAAACCTTGGGATATATTCGTTCTAACATTGGCCTCCCTTCTTCCTATCAATTAATCCTTCCTTCCAATTAGGATAGGGCTCCTCACCCACCCCCAGATTGCTTAACCTTTTACGTTAACCAATTAGATGGGGGTCTCCGTTTTCCAATACCTCCTCCGCTAATGGAAATCTCTCATCTCTATGAGATTCCTCTAAATCAATTTGCCCCGAGCTCTTTTAGAAACATGGTTGGTTTCATACTGGTCGCTCGATATTTGGGTATTAATCCTACCGCTGCTCTCTTCTTTTCTCTTTTCCAAGCCAAGTCCTTTGGTCCTCCAGGTTTCTTTTATTTCTCCTCCCGAGGCGATGCTAAATTCCTGGGTAAAGCCCCTTCTTCGAACCAGGAATGGAAACAATGCTTCTTTTTTGTTAGATCCCCCGATCCTTGGCATTTTCCTATCGAATGGATATGGCATATCCCTGCCCAGCAAAAATATAACGCCAAAAAATGATCAAAAGGTACTCAAGTCCTTGTGGACCGTATCACAAAGAAGACCTTCGACCTGTCTCGCCTTTCCGCCCCTCTTTACTCTATCACTACGGTCTTAGTACGCTCGAGTATCCACTAGAAGCGGGCATTGGTAAACAACGTACCCTTGGCTGCATACTACCCAACCCTTTGTGCTTATCGCTGTCCTTTCACCCTATTTTCCTTGTGCAGACACAATGTTCAAGAGGTTATGAGCTAAAGCTGGAGAGCCATGGGAGAAGGTTGTGTCCGTGAGTTGGGCCCTTCCCAAGATAACTATCGAGCCTCAAGGCGATCTCCTTGTCGTGAGTTCTGGTGAATCCTTTCCCCCCAAGAGGGCTTTGGTTGAGGCTGACCAGCCTCAACTGAAAAGAGCTAAAGTCAACCAGCTCTTGGGCTCGGGGCCACCATACACGCCCTGTCTTTCTACCCCGAACCAATTATTCTTCACACAAAGCGTGTTGAAGAATGAGTATGGCCACATCGCTGCTCAGTACTTGCAGGGTGCTTGTCCTACTGTGGACAGGGAGCAAGTGGACAAATGGGGGGACGCTGAGTTGCTCGATGCTTGGGGCTTAACCCTATCGAAGGTAAATGGCCCTGATATTTATAGACTTGTGTTTTTTTGTATTTCATTTTTAAACTTCACCTTCTTTCTTTTTTACTGGCCCTTGCCCTGACCTCCAACCTGAATGCTCGTGCGCGCCTTGGATTTAATGATCCCCAACTGTCTATTGATCTCAGAGCTGCACAAGACCAGGTGGCTACTTTAAATTCTAAGCTAGAGCATTCCCAAGTTGCTTTAAAGGAGATCCAGGAGGAGAACCCTTCTCTTAAGTCTCAACTGGGCGCTCAAGAGTGTGAGCTCATGACTAAGGTTGAGAGGGCTCATGCTAAGGGCGTGAAGACAGGCCAGGTGAGCTATCTCCAGTCAAAGGAAGGTTTTTCTATTGTCCAGCGAGTTCGGGATGCTACTCTCCAAGTCTTTGTTCATTCCAAAGACCTTTACAGGATCCTGCTAGGAACGGTCCCTTTTTACGCGGACTACATTCTGGACAAGGTGAAAGAGTGGGTGGCCTATGAGGGCTTGGTGGAAACTTTTTATAAGGAAGCGGATTTGAACGATGCCCTTGATTGACCCCACATTGCTTCAAGTGATGAGGATACCCGGATCAATTCTGTTGGGGCCGCAGACTTCTTGGATTATGCCGTTCATCACTTTAAGCCTGAGGTCCCGGCCACCGATCCCACTGACCATGCTCTCCCCACCTTCCCTGAGAATAGTCCCATGGTTGAGGGCGAGGGAGAAGACCTCGGGGACAATCAATTCAGTGTGCTGCTCGAGACGGGCCTTCTTTCCACCTCTGATTATGGCCAATAGTGTTTGGGTTTTTAGGACTCCTATCCCAAGGCTGGGTGTAATGTCATCCATGTATTTTGATTTTTTACTTTTTGACTGTATGACATGATGCCCCTCCTTGTAATCGAAGCTTCTTCTGATGAATGAACGATTTTTCTTTCGAACTTTACCTGTTTTAACTTGTGTTTTTAATTATGCCTGATTTTCATGTTTATCTAGAGATTCCATCTCTGGCTTTTTTGCCATACCCGAGCTTTCAGTGATAGCCATTCGGCGTATCCGAGCTACATATGTTTCTCTTCATTTAGGTGGGCCTTTTGCCCTTTCTAGTACAATATTTCAAGGGCATGGGCGGGAAAATTTTACTTTATAGGCCCTTATCTCTCATTCATCTATCACAACATTCCTCTCTTTTGAACATGTCTGGCTCCTCAATTAACCCGTTGCCAAATGTGTATGAACTTTAACAAGAGGTGGATAGGCTCCGCTGCTGCCTGGAGAGGAAAGGACAACACAAGAAGTTCTATAAGGATCATTGGAAATCTTCAAATCAGCATGTTTTTCATCTTCGTGAAGAAGTGTTGGACCTTCATGAGCAAGTGGGTCGTTTGTTCAAGGTGAATGAAGCCCATGCCGTTAGTGCTAAAGCTGAAACTTGTCGTGCTGACTCTACTACCTGAAGTTCTGTGAGGTGGACCACGAGCTGTGGAGGTTGAAGAATTCTCAGCGTCGCTCTTCTGATTGATCGTGTTTCGGCCTGAAATACAACGTCCAGAGAAACTCCCTGGAAACCAGAATATCTCGCCCAACTTACACACGAAGCCCAGACCTGCACCACAAATGAGAGTTAGAAAGGACCACCGGTGGTTTTTCGGTGGAAACCTCTCCGATGCTTAAGTTAGTAAGCGTTTGAGGCGTATTCCAGAAAATAAGAAGGAATGCTTCAGAGAACATACCTTCCCCAACCTTCAAGCTGGGATATTTATAGCTTGTTCTAGTGGGGACCCCAGCCGGGACCCTGGGAACATGCGCCGCGAATCATGGGCCATTTTGGGAAACATATTCTGGGCAAGTGGTCCCACTTTCTCCCTCTTAGGTAAGTTGGAGGTCAGGTCTGACCAAATCTGTTCTGGCTTGATCATTATCAGGATCACCCTATTAAGAATACTTCTTAAGTGGGCAGATCAGTCTCGACATCCCGTCCCTGATTCTTATTGGTGTCAGTTCTTATCTAATTTCAGGTCTGTCAGGCATATATGGATTCTTCCCAGCGGGGACCTTTTTCTGGGATCTCGGGAACGGGATCCGTGAATTAAGGACCGTTCAGTTAGTGGACTCTGACAAGTGGTCCTTACTTGTCTCTTCAGTTCAAACCTCAAACAGGTCTTTCCCGACCCTATTTCCTTCCGAAAGAGCTTCGATCGCTCTTCATTAACATTGGTCCATCAGCTCTTGTCTGCTATCGAATTCAGGTCTACCTCAATCAAGTTCTAACCAATATGGCCCTATCAACTCCTCCCCCCCAAAAAGGGTTGAGGTAGAGCTAGCGAGCGGGGCCCCCCGCCCTTTAGTGCTTCTCGTACTGGTACGAATCCCAAGGGATACACTAAAATCGCCAGAACTAATTATTGGCGTGTGGTGGTGTCACACGCTCCAAAACGGCTATTGTACGACCACGCTCCTCCGAATGCATGCCTAGTCAGCCCTAGTTCAGGGTCTCAAACGCTTCAATTTATCTTCTAGGGCCCTGTTCATCTGCCCGCATTAAATGTTCAAATCCCATCAAATCCCACCTTTCTCAATTTCCACATTTTGAAATCATTCATTTTGCCTTTTATTCCCGCTGGCTTCATTTTCACTTTTTACTTCCAATTTTTCCTTCTTCCTTTTTCCTCAAGCTTTCACAACTCCGTCCCTCTCAACACTCCGGCGAATTTCTCCTCACTACTTCTCGATTATTCCGACGATCTTTTTTGAGCCAGGTACCCTTTTTCACTCTTTCCTTTTAATTTTCGTATTGTCATACTCTTCGGGAATTAGGGTTACTCCTCCTCCCTCATCCGCCGTCCCTGAAGTGGCGGTGACTCTCTCTCCTCCACCGCTCGTAATTTCAGAGGCGACGGAGGCTCCTGCTATCCAGGGGAGACCTGAGGCCTCAGGTTCTTCCTCACCGGATCCTCCGGAGGTGGCGGCGGCTCTCTCCCCCCAACCTGATGTTCCGGCGACTGTGGCCACCTCTTCGTCAGGGGGTGTAGTGTATCCTCCGCCGCTCCCTGATTATCCTAAGATCATTTCCATCCTCAGCCAAGGTTCAGTAGATGAGCTTAAGTATAAGTATAATATTAGAGACCCCTATGATCCATATGCCCCTTGGGCCGGCACCTTGGCCTGCCAGCCCCCGGCAGGTCGAGCAGCCTTCTACGCCGATCAATTCCACGCAGGCCTGCGCTTGCCTGTTCATCCCATGATGCTGGAAATTGCTCGGATGTACAAAATCCCTATCTTTCAATTTTCCCCTAATTCTTTTCGTATAATGGCTTGTTATAATCTGGTCATGCGCTACGTCGGCCAGGACCCAACAGCCCTGGTTTTTTATCAGCTTTTCTTAGCAAAGAGCTTTCCTCCCGACTATTTCTACCTTGCTGCTCGGCCCGGGGTTCACTTCATCCACAAACTTCCAACTTCCCATAAGTCCTGGCGCAAAAAATTCTTTTTCGTTCATTGCGAGGGGGACTGGGGCTTCGATCCTAACCCTATCGACAGCTTACCCACTTATCCGCCTTTGACCGCAGCGGCCAGGTCTTCCAGCATTCAGAGAATAGTGGCGACTCTGAATGAAAATTCGATTAATGTGACGGAATTCCTCACTCCCTCGGTCTTGCAGACTTTTAATGAGACCTGTGAGATAGGTCCCCTGCCCTCCGGGATTGGTAAAAGAGGCTTCCTTATTTTGACCCCACTGCATCACATTTTGCCATTTCATGCATCTGACTTTTGTCTTCCTATTTCAGAAGGGATGATGCGTTTGTTGTTCGAGGCCACCGATAGAGAAGGCGTCGCAGCCGACTCGACTGCGCCAACCCAGGAGATAGGCAGAGCTAGCGCACCCCAGGCTCAAAGTTTCCCCGCGGCCGCCCCACCAGTGCGCCCGCGGTCCGTCAGGCAAGTCATCTCGGACTCGGAAGAAGAGGACATGCCTCTCGTTAAAAGGCCTCGATCTGGTCGAGGCTGAGGCGTGGTTATTTCAGGAAATCCCACTCCATCCTTGGCTACAGCTCCGGCGGCCCCCACCATGCGCAGTTCTGGTCCTCCTCGACAGACCTCAGTTTTGAACTGCTCTGGAGACGTGGCGGTTCGCCATGTGAGCGGCCAATGCTGCCCTGAAGATCTGCGAGCTTTGGAGCAGCTGAGTGATCGGGTGTTATTGGAATCCTGGTGCCAGGATGAGGCTCGGGTATGCTACCCTTTACTTCCTTTCTCATTTTCTTTTATTGCCTCCTTTCGAAATTTTAATACCTTTATAATTTTATCTCAGGCTGAGGCGAAGAGGGCTCTCTTGGCCATCAGGGCGACTCGGTCGCTGGGTCAAGCCGATTTGTCTAAGGAGAACGCCGACCTCAAAGAGAAAATGCAACGTCTGCGAGCCCTAGCTAAGGACAAGGTGAAAGAGGTGAAGAAGTTGCAGGAGGAGGTGGCCGGGCTGAAGAAGGCCCAGAAGAAGATGATAGAGACAGCTCGAGAGGAGGCCAAAAATGAGGGCATTGCTGAAGCGAGGAGCCTAGCCGACGAAGCTCTGGTCAAGGCCAAGGTTGAATGGAGGGCGGAGTTTCTCAATTCTGAAGAGGGGTTAAGTCTGGTCCAGGTAGCCAGGGAGGAAACCAAGAAYGCCTTCTTGGGATCAAAGGCCCTTTTTTCTCTGCTCTTTCCTGAAGCCGTGGTGTATTATAACTATGGCTTGGATGAGCAAGCCAAGTGGGTCAAGGACAACCCCGAAGCTCCCTTCGACCGGAAAGCCCCATTGAAACCCCCCCTGAGCCGACCTCCTTTTCATACGACCCTGCCAAGGATCACCTTCATATGATGGGGCCCGTGGAGTTTGCCGAGCACGTTCATGCCGTTCTGCATCCTTCTGTTTCTGACCAACCTCAGCCAGACCTGTCCCTTTCCGTGGCTCCCCTGACTACTTCATCTCCCTCCCCAACCTTTGCAGGTCTGGGTGAGCTACCCGGGGGTGCTTCTCCTAGAGTTCTGTCAGGAGATGCCGTAGAGCAATTGTCGATAGAGCTGGGGGAAGAGATGGAGGTTGAGCCTTGAGCTGGGTAGGCCCTTGTTTTACAGCAGATCTGTGAGATGCCTGTGTGGCTGGTCTGACTGTGTTTCTGAAAAATTGTAACCTTGGATAATTTCGACCTTTTATTAATGGATGTATTTTTTATTTTCTTGTCGTGTAATGACTCTTGCGCTTCTTAGGGTTTCCTTAATATCCGGAAACCCTAGTATTTGTTGATTCTCTTGTCACGTGCTCGTCCTCCTTTAAATTCACGCCTACGTCTTAATYATTTTTTGTGCRTTWAAAWTTTRCRMYAKRT
>BMAC01000005.1:4170322-4187613 GCA_014905375.1 Phtheirospermum japonicum | reverse complement strand
TMMMYATCTMGAWRATTTGGCATGGCTTCTTCTCCTCTACTCCAGGAGGTTGAGACCGTCAAAAGGAWGAACATCGCTCTMGTTGTCGAGAAATTCAAACTTTCRGACCAGCTGATCTCACTCAAGGAGAAAGTCGGCTATCTCTATCGTTTGCTGGAGAGGAAACGACAGAAAAAATGCCATTACAAAAAGGAATGGTCCGAGTTTCGCCAGATCCATCGCCAAATGTAAGAAGAAAGGGCAGACTTGATTGAGTCCCTGAATCGGCTTACTGTTGCCGCCGGCGAGGCTCATACGCTTGCCGAGCGGTCTGACAAGTACCGCCGTCGCTTGCACGAGACTGAACGTGAACTGTGGCGAATTCGCCGTGTTTTGAGCTCGGATCGAAGATCCCCCCAGTGATAGATCCTTTTATTTCTAGAATATGTGTAATCAAGGATGTTAACCCGCTTTGGGTGTGCAAAACCTGTTTGTATCCCGATAATTTTGATAGAACGGAAGAAATTTTTGATTTTTCTGCATCTTTTATCTATTCCTGCTCCTGTATTCATCCAAGCATTCTCTCTAGAACACCTTTCAATATTTTTGAGTGATTTTGTGTTTTTGGGTTTATTCTGGAAATTCCCCCTTTGATCATGCACATCTGAAGCCTTGACAGCTTTGTTTTTCTCGGATTGGTGTGAGCCCTAGTCATGATCTGGATTAGTCCATCCTGACTTGAACGGTCAATCAGTTCGAGTAAAATCGAGGACACCCATCCTATTAGCCAGATTTGGATTAATCGACAATCAGGTCGGGCAAAATAGAGAACCTCCGTCCTTTTAGAGAATCCTAGCTTGAATCCGATAATCAGGTCGTGCACAGATTTTAGGACATCCGTCCTTTTAGCCAATCCTGACTTGTATTGACAATCGGGTCAGGCAAAACTGAGGACATTCGTTCCTAGTCAATCCTGGCTTATACTGACAATCAGGTCAGGAAAAATTGAGGACGTTCGTCCTTTTAGCCAATCCTGGCTTGTATTGACAATCAGGTCAGGAAAAATCGAGGACGTTCGTTCCTTAGCCAATCCTGGCTTATACTGACAATCAGGTCAGGAAAAATCGAGGACGTTCGTCCTTAGCCAATCCTGGCTTATCTGAACCTTTTTGCGCGCCAAAACTCAAACTTGGTTTCCCGCCTTTTTTAAGCCATTTGTGCGCCAAATTAAAGTGATTTCCCGCTTTTTCCTCCCCTATATAATGGCGTCCCTCCTCGGCTTGTTCCCTTTGCATAATGGCGTCCTCATCGTCTCCCAATGTCTTCTCCACCGAGGAGCATATCCGACTTCTTCACAAGAAGGGTCGTCTGAAGGAAGAGATCTCCGAATTGCAGGATCAGCTGCGAGAACGCACGAAGAAACTGAGAAGAAATCACAATTCTGTAGTGAACGAAAACGCCTTCAACAAATCATCGTTGATTTAAAGAGGGAGAACGCGGAGCTACACGTCGACTGGGGCATCGCGGTGGAGGTGTCGGACCGGCTTCGTGTTCGGCTGTTGGAACACGAGGATGAGATCCAGCGGCTCCATCAGCTTCTCGATTCTGCACCCCCATCCTAAGGCTGTATTTTCACTTTTTCATGGTTGTGATTTGTGTCCTTGTGTTTTGCGAATATTCTGTGAAGATGTCTGCTTTTGTACTTCTGTTGGGAGTTCTTTTAATTATTAAAAAGCATTTTCGTCAATATTTTGAATGTGTCTCCTTGGTTTATCCCTGCCGTGAACCGTAAATTCAACTGTAAATCTATTCAAATGAACAAATATAAAGTCATTACAATTAGGTGTAAAATTTTCGTAAATTGACAATGTTCCAAGCGCGAGGGAATGCTGTGCCATCCAGCTCTTCCAGCCTGTACGCACCACCAGGCAAGGTTTGGGTGACTCGTACTGGTCCTCGCCAAGACCCTTCCAACTTACCCTTTGCTTGTCCTAGGTCAGCCCGTCGTAAGACCAAATCTCCTACTCGAAATTGTCGCTTGACCACAGTTTTGTCATATGCCGCTTTTACCCTTCCTTTAATATATTCCATTCGTAACGCAGCTTGTTCTCTTTTCTCCTCAATCAGGTCTAAGGCGTCCTGCCTTAATAGCTCATTCTGTCCTTCATTAAAATTCTGGATCCGATGAGTTTTAAGGCTGACTTCCGCGGGCACTACAATATCTATACCGTACACCAAACTAAAAAGGGTTTCACCCGTACTTTCTTTAGGATTCGTACGGTATGCCCACAGTACGGAGCTCAGTTCTTCTACCCACTTTCCTCCAGATCTGTCCAGTCGTGACTTAATTCCTTGGACTAGAATGCGGTTAGTTACTTCGACCTGACCATCCGCTTGTGGGTGGTATACAGCCGTAAAGTGTTGCTGAATGTTCATCTTGGCGCACCAAGCCTTTATCTTGGCTCCCGCAAATTGGGTCCCATTGTCTGACACCAATATCCTTGTTATACCAAAGCGGCAGACCACATTCTTCCAAATGAAACCCATCACAGCTTCCTCTGTTATTCTAGCGAGAGCCTCTGCTTCCACCCACTTGCTGAAATAGTCAATAGCCACAACTAAAAACCTTTTCTGGGCTGGGGCCATCGGGAACGGGCCGACCAAATCAATACCCCATTTAGCGAAGGGACAGGGGGAACTCATCGTCACGATCTCTTCCGCCGGTTGGTGGATTAGTGGGGCCATTTTCTGGCACTTTTCGCATTTTCTGACGAAGTCACCCGCTTCCTTCCTCAGAGAAGGCCAGAAGTAACTAGCTCTCAATACTTTGCTGGCTAGAGCTCTGGCCCCCATATGGTTGCCACAACAACCTTCGTGTATCTCCCTTAACACCAGGCCTCCTTCTGTTTGCGATAAGCATCTTAAAAGAGGTTGACCAAATCCCCTCCTAAATAATTCTCCGTTGATCAGGCAAAACCTGGCAGACCTGCTCCGTATTTTTGCCGCTTCTCTCTTTTCCTCCGGCAAGACCTTCTGTTCGAGGTATCTTTTTATAGGGGAACGCCAATCTTCCTCTTCAACAACTGTACAGATTTGCTCGACTCCGAACTCTCTTTCTGCTTTCAACAAGGTGATCGTTCGTTCATAACAATCTATGGCTGAACTTGCTATTTTTGCTAAGAAGTCCCCACGACTGTTTTCCTCTCTGGGAATCTGAGTAACGGTTAATTCTTTCATCCCTTTGGCCAGCTCTCTGAACCTTGCTAGGTACTTTTGCATGCTTTCCTCTCTCGTCTCAAAATCCCCACTAATTTGTTTGCAGACGAGCTGCGAGTCTACCTTAGCGCTTAATCGTTCCGCTCCTAGGTCTTTCGCCATTTGAATCCCTCTCAAAAGGGCCTCATACTCGGCGATATTGTTAGAAAATGTGGGATCTAATCGGACAGCGAATTCGGCAGATACGCCCGCTGGGTCTATCAAGACAATTCCAGCCCCACAGCCCTGATTACATACAGAACCGTCAGTGAAAATTATCCACTCTTTCAGTTCATCCAGGGGACCGGCCATTTCTTGCATAAAATCAGCCAGAGCTTGAGCTTTAATTGCTGCTCTGGGTTCGAACACAATATCAAATTTGCTCAACTCTATGATCCACTTGACCAGCCTCCCTGATGCTTCTGGTTTGTCCGTTATATTTTTTAATGGTAGATTGGTTCGTACAACAATTGTATGAGAAAGGAAATATGGTCGTAATTTCCTTGCAGTTCCTACCAGGGCTAGCATTGCCCTTTCCACCTCCACATACCTCACTTCCGCCATGTGCAAGACCTTGCTCCAAAAATATACTGGTTTCTGTATCTTACCATCTTCCCTGATTAGGACAGAACTGACCGCTTTCTGCCCCACAGATAAATACAGTACCAAGGGTCCTCCTTGGACGGGTTTAGTGAGCAAGGTCATACTGGCCAAATACTCTTTTAACAATCGGAAGGCTTCCTCACACTCATCGTTCCATTAGAACCTAGCCTTCTTTCTCAAGACCTGAAAAAATGGTAAGCTTTTCTCGGCAGACCTGGACACGAACCTGCTCAAAGCATTGATTCGCCCTGCCAGACATTGCATCTCCTTTACATTCTGAGGCGCGCTCATTTCCATGATAGCCTTTACCTTTTCAGGGTTAGCCTCAATACCGTTTTCCGTGACCATATAGCCCAAAAATTTGCCAGCCCTGACTCCGAACGTGCATTTCTTTGGGTTAAGCCTCATTTTGTACTTTCGCAGAGTATTGAAAGTTTCCCGTAGATCCTACACATGTGACGTTACTTTTATGCTCTTGACTAACATATCGTCTACATATACCTCCATATTCCGACCGAGCTGAGTTTTGAACATTTTATCTACCAGTCGCTGATAGGTAGCACCTACATTTTTGAGGCCAAAAGGCATGACCACGTAACAGTACGTTCCCTTTGGAGTTATAAAGCTAACGCGCTTCCAATCCTCTTTAGCTAATCTAATCTGATGGTATCCTTGCGAGGCGTCCATCATGCTCAAGAGCTCGCAGCCAGAAGTGGAGTCCACAAGCTGGTCAATTCTTGGCAATGGGTAATGGTCTTTTGGGCAGGCGCGATTCAGATCTCGAAAATCGATGCACATTCGCCAGTCCTCTGTTTTCGGGACCAGCACTGCATTGGAGAGCCATTCTGGGAACTGTATCTCCTGAATGTGCCAGGCTTGCAAGAGCTTCTCTACTTCTGCCTCTATGATGGCCTCCTTTTCTGGCCCGAAATTGCGTTTCTTCTATTTAACCGGTTTTACATCTGAGCGGATATTGAGGCGGTGCTCGACAATTTCAGAGTCTATTCCCACTAAATCTTGAGGGGACCACGCGAAGACATCTGCACTCTCTCTTAATAGAGCCACCGGGTCTATTAATACCTCAGGGCTAAGCGTCGTGCCTACTCGAAGAGTTCTACTCGCATCGCCTGGAATGATTTCTATTATCATCAACCCTTCCTCCCGTCTTGCTAGTTCTAGCTGTGGCTGCTCCATCCGAGCCCTTTTGCTCAACCTCTCCTCTTCATTCCGTCGTATGCAATCTACGTATGTTTGCCGCGCAGCATACTGGTCTCCCCTTACTTCACCGGTTCCGTCTTCTGTGGGAAACTTCATTTTCATGTGGAAAACTAAGATGACGGCCTAGAATTGGCTCAAAGAGGGCCGACCCAACATAACATTATATGAGGATGGTGCGTCCACTACCAGGAAACGCACCATTCGTGTCACCCTATTTGGCTCTTCCCCCAGAGTTACAAGGAGTCTCACCGCTCCCTTAGGCTTTAAGGCACCTCCCGCAAATCCCACCAGAGAAGTGGTTACCTCTTCAAGTTCAACGTTCAACTTTAGTTTTGTAAAACAATATAAGAATAGAATATCTGCTGAAGATCTTGTGTCT
This sequence comes from Phtheirospermum japonicum, assembly GCA_014905375.1. Classification (NCBI taxonomy): domain Eukaryota; kingdom Viridiplantae; phylum Streptophyta; class Magnoliopsida; order Lamiales; family Orobanchaceae; genus Phtheirospermum; species Phtheirospermum japonicum. The sequence continues at coordinate 4,182,179 of BMAC01000005.1, read as the reverse complement.
ATGAAAATTCGACGAACGTTATAGTTGGCAATAGTGGCTGTTATCACCAAAGCATCCATGTGTGGAGCGAGGATGCCATCGCTGTCCTCCGATCCAAAGTAGATGTTGGGTGCAGCCGCTACCTGTCCTACCTCTCGGGATGTTCTGATTAGGTTTTTAGCAGCCCTAACATAACTGTGTTGAGCTCTGTTAGAGTGCTCGTCCAACTCTCCTCCCGTTATCATWTGGATTTCACCATGAACGACCTGGGCCTGGTCAGGTCTTRTCAATCCAGTTCTTACTCTGTCCTGGACATCCGCTCGACCACCCTTGCCTTGTGGTCCAGGTCTGGTTTCACCTCTTCTTGTACCAACATATTCCTTTAGATGTCCAGCCTGGACCATTCTCTCCAATTCGTCCTTCAAATGTGTGCACTCATCTGTATTATGTCCGTATTCATTATGGAAGCGACAAAAGCGATCTGACCTTTCTTTTCTTGGCTTCTGCGAGTGAGTTTTGGGCCACTTGGGCTCTGGGTGACGCTCTATTGCCTGCAAAATTTTGCCCGGAGGTGTTGCCAGAGGAGTATATTTATCGAATCGAGATCTACCCATAGACAGCTCTGGTCTGGGCTTTTTTGTTACTACCCTGTCATCCCTGTCGTATCTCTCTCTCTTCCTCTCCCCTTCATATTTGAGCTTCAGAGCTTCCTCCAAGTGGATATATTTCTCGGCCCTCTCCAAGAGTTCTCCAAATTTCAATGCTGGCCTTACCACCAAGGACTGGAAGAACTCTCCCTTCCTCAAACCTTGTGCCAAAGCGTTTACAAGCAACTCTTCCGACGCCGAGGGCACTTCCAGCTTTGTTATCGTGAACCTATTGATGTAGGCACGTAGGCTCTCATTCTCTTTCTGCTTTAAACTAAAGAGCTCGAGCGGCATTTTTTGATACTTCTTACAACTCGTGAATTGATGTAGGAAGGCCGAGCTGAATTCATCAAAGTTGCTGATAGATCTCGGCGGCAATTGGCTGAACCAGAGCTGTGCCGATTTGGTGAAGGTCATTGGAAAGACCCGGCACATAACTGAATCAGAAAATTTGTGTAGCGCCGCTGCTATCTCAAAATGATTGAGGTGATCTGCTGGATCCGTCGTCCCGTTGTGTTCAAAGCCCAAGGACCGATAGGATGCTGGGACATCATCGCACATGACTTCCTCCGTAAACGGGGTGCCTCGCCGTGCCGGCGGTGTAACTGCACCCACCATCTTCTTCCTAAATTCACGCACCTCTTTCTGCAGGCTTTGCATCTGTTCAGTCAGGCCGGGGTTAACCTGGCTGGTAGTGTCGCCGTCAGATGTGGCAAGATGCTCTTCTCTGTCTGGCTGGTGGACTCTCTCCGCACGCCGAGCGCGCAGTGGCTCTGTTTCTGCCGCCGGGGTTGCCCGCGCTGGCAGTGTACTGGCCGGCGACGAGGCTATTTCCCCAAATTTTTTCTCGACCGCCGCCTCCACAGCTTTGACAATCAATTCTGACAGCTGTGTTAGAAGCGACTCGTTGAGAGAGACACCCCCAGCCACAGTCGGCCCCCTCGGAGGCGGTGATGTGGAGCTCGGCGGAGCTGCCATGGCCGATCCCGTCGCATCTGGTATCGATGATGATCCTGGCGTCTGTTGTGCTTGAGCATGCACGACGGAACTCGGAGTGCCACCCAACTCCCCTATCGAATTTCGCTTCCAACCATCTGAAGTCATCCTCACGTCTTAGCCCGATCCAGATTCCCACAGACGACGCCAATTGTTTCGGCCTGAAATACAACGTCCAGAGGAACTCCCTGGAAACCAGAATATCTCGCCCAACTTACACACGAAGCCCAGACCTGCACCACAAATGAGAGTTAGAAAGGACCACCGGTGGAAACCTCTCCGATGCTTAAGTTAGTAAGCGTTTGAGGCGAATTCCAGAAAATAAGAAGGAATGCTTCAGAGAACATACCTTCCCCAACCTTCAAGCTGGGATATTTATAGCTTGTCCTAGTGGGGACCCCAGCCGGGATCCTGGGAACATGCGCCGCGAATCATGGGCCATTTTGGGAAACATATTCTGGGCAAGTGGTCCCACTTGCTCCCTCTTAGGTAAGCTGGAGGTCAGGTCTGACCAAATCTGTTCTGGCTTGATCATTATCAGGATCACCCTATTAAGAATACTTCTTAAGTGGGCAGATCAGTCTCGACATCCCGTCCCTGATTCTTATTGGTGTCAGTTCTTATCTAATTTCAGGTCTGTCAGGCATATATGGATTCTTCCCAGCGGGGACCTTTTTCRGGGATCTCGGGAACGGGATCCGTGAATTAAGGACCGTTCAGTTAGTGGASTCTGACAAGTGGTCCRTACTTGTCTCTTCAGTTCAAACCTCAAACAGGTCTTTCCCGACCCTATTTCCTTCCGAAAGAGCTTCGATCGCTCTTCATTAACATTGGTCCATCAGCTCTTGTCTGCTACCGAATTCAGGTCTACCTCAATCAAGGTCTAACCAATATGGCCCTATCAGATCGTTTCCTATTTTTTAATTCTATGTGCTTTAGCTCGAGTTTTGACTCTAGAGCTCTTGTTCATGTAATAATTAGTTGACCTCAAGGTCAAGACTTAATAATAATAAAAGGTGCATTTTATTTATTGTCTCAGCACTCAATATACGTCTATGTTTAATGTACAGACATCTGCCAAGTCAAGTGGCATTCGCCACTTCGACCAACCCCAAGCATCCGCTCGACCCGCTACCACGAGTAGGGTCCAAGTGATGCACATCACCTTATTAATCCTGAGCATCTGCTCGATGATTTTCAAAGTTTCGAGGCTTTTTCAATATTCTCTGTCTTTGCATAATAATTCTTATCTCCATTAAAAACAGATTCATAATCAAAGTACAATCGGGTAATTTAACATCGCTGTCCATAGACCTGTGGTAATAGGTCCAGAGAGTTGTTCCTTACCTATACCTTATAAAAAATAAGTCTTGAAATTGGCTAAATTCCAAGCCCGAGGTACTTTTCTTCCCTCCATATCTTCCAGCTCGTAGCTAGCTCCTGCTAACACTCCTATTACCTTGAATGGTCCTTCCCAATTAGCCCCCAGCTTTCCCAGGTTCCTGGACAAGCCCGCCTTCCTTAATACCAAATCTCCGACCTGAAAATCCCTCTTCACCACTGATTCGAACTTTTGTTTACCTACTTATAAATATTTGTCAAATTTTTAAAAGCTCGCCCGCAAGAGAACGGGATCGCGTGTAGGTTGGTAAGTTGAACTGAATCGTTTCTCAAGGAAAACTAGGCTCGGAAGCTCCTTTTATGTTTGTTTGTTCATGAATTAAAAAAAAATCTAATCTAAACACATAAAAACAATAAAATGATTTAAATGAAGAATAATAAAAATTAAGGGTTTTGAAAATAATTAAGAAACTTGGGTTCTAGAGCTTCGAATCGTTTCCACGATCTCTTGGAAAAAACCCAATTGATGGTTCACGACGATTCTAGGCTCTAGACCCATTAGATCTAGCCAACAAATCTCATCAATATCTTCATAATAATCCCAACACAATCATCAATACAATCAAGATCATCACAATTCATCACACATGGGGGTTTTGTTTTGTTGAAGATTAATTATCAAACTACCAAGCATAAATTTAAAAGCATGAGAATTAATTAAACTAAATTAAGCGAAAAGAAAACTTACTAATTAAAACGATGAATTTGCAGCGTATTGATGGTAGAAAACTTGAATCTAAATTATCTAAAAGCTAATCTAAATTAATATAAAGCAAGAAATCTAAATCTAAGAAATTTTAAAGAGAAACTAAGAACAACTCGGCACTCATTTGGGGTTGTCAATACCTAAGAGGCCTTAGAAACCTTAGGAATAAGTTTAAAGTGTCTAACTATAGCTTAGGTAACTTAAAAATTCAGATTTATGGGGTAGTATTTATAGAATTTGGAAATATTGGGCAATAAGTCACGAAAGTCAGTTTTTGGGCACTTAACGGTTGCACTTAGCGGTTATAGCTACCGCTAAGTAGTAACCGTTATGTCTTCATTTTTTTTTGCTCTTCGGGCCTTCGATAACGGTTACTATTAGCGGTAGGAGTAACCGTTATAGTAGCTAGCGGTAAGGGCTACCGCTAAGTCTTCAATTCAGCATTTATGGTCAGCGGTAATAGTTATAAGGTAACCGTTATAGTAGCTAGAGGTACTAGCTACCGCTAGTTTTTCATTTCAGCACCCCTGATCATTAACATCGGTTGTCAGTAACCGTTAAGGATTAGCGGTAACAGCTAGCGGTTAGTAGCTATCGCTAGTGCACCGTTAGCTTATCTTCCTTTAACGATTCTATAACGGTTCCATTAAAATAACCATTATAGAAAACCTGGCAGCTTCAAATTCTTGCTACTTTTTCACCGGAAAGCTCGATCTTTGACTCTCGATCATCATACTTCATCTCTAACTTGTTGAACTCTTCCGGTTTCTTAGCTACAAGGTGAAAAACAACAAAATATCACCTAATTTCCTCAATTATGATCAAAAAGCAATAAAGTAAGCTGGAAGTACAAATATACGAAATTAAGCTAAAACTACCCAACTTATACCGAAAATAATAATAAAAATGAGCTAAAATACTAAGAAAAGTCAGTACAAATATGCGTTAATCAACTACCCCATGCTTTATTTGTTTGTTTGTCCTCGAACAGACGTTAATTTCAAAGTACAACTAGAAAGAAAATCAGCTCAAGCAATAATCGTGCTATGCTACATACATAATTTTGAAAATATAGATACAAGTCACAAATTCAAACACTCCACCCTTATTACATTGTATCTCCAAAATCAAATTCATGCATCCTCTCAAAGGGTAATATATGGGTGTTCACTCTAAGCACTCAAGCATTGCTGCATAGGACGTGTATACGCTCAAATCATACAATGACAAGTACAATAAACAAGAACCGAAAATCAATCTCTTCTCAATCGCATATTAAGTGTGTTATACACAAAGAATCGGAAAATGTCTTTACAGGGTGTAATGTAAGGCTCTTTGGACGGGTATGGAATATATAAGTCGTGTGGCTAACTCACGATCTAACGTGATCAATAACTCACCAAACCTATTCTAATCACAAAGCAATGTTTCACCTCGTTTAAAAATAAAAAAAACCTCACTAAACACTCATAACGTAGCCTTTATTCATAGGCTATTTCTCAACTCGTAACTCTAAAACTGACTTGTAGCTCAAACCACTTAAGTACAATTGAAGCTCATGATACACTTCCTTTACTACACAACTCTTTTGCCTTTTAAACATTAGGCTTCATAAAATAAACAATAAACTGAAGCCTTCATAAGCGTGTAGGCAATTACTCAACACTATCCACCATCCTATTTTTTTTTATTCCCCTTTTATTATTTTTTATGGGGTATTATTTTTCTTTTTTTTTCTTTTTCTATTTCTTTTTCGGATGGTGGTCCTAAATTACAAAAATTCATAAATCCCTAATAAAATTCCCAAAACACTAATAACCAATAAAAATAGTGAACTCCTATCCCACGCTTTTAATAGGTTTGTAGGGTTCGACTAAAAAACTCAGGGCTATTGGCATGGATTATTTGGCTATGATTGGCTCATTCGGAATTTATAGTGGCTAAAAATATATGAACATGGCCAGAAATAGGTTTTTTTTTTCTGTGCCTTAACCTCATTTTCAAAGTCAACTATACACAACGGTTTCAAAGAGATAACAAGACTGAAACTTATTCAAACACATGCAAAGATGATAATCACTCAGGCTACTTACAGGCTTTTTTCATGAAAAAGTTTTGAATTGACGCTGCTTTTAAGGTTTTGTAAAATTAATTGCGTCAAAGTACCTTTTTACAATATATAAATAATAATTTTAAAAAAATTTATGCACTTATGCACGCTCAAAGACAAGAACATTAAATCATACTTAGTTAATTTCGACAGGCAAGCCAGACAAACACAATTCAGCGTAGAAATAGCAATAAATCACGTAAAATTTAGCACTACAAACCCACGAAAATTATTAAATTTTTGCACAAGCTTCAAATATAAATCATACTCAACCATCCCCCCTCTAAAAACTTGGCAAACTCCTGATTGCCCTAAATATAAAGAAAAACAAACCAAACGAGGAAAATGGGTAAGAAAATGTCCATGAAAAATAGTCGAGTTTCTCCAAACAGCTATGTGCAATCAACTTTTGCCTTGAATCCCGTGATTAGAAATTGCTTGATTAACGTCCAGAAATCTCAGCTTGATTTTCCTCAAATTCGCGCAATTCTGCCACGCTAGCGGTACCTTTAGCGATAAGGGCAACCGCTAGGTATTATCATTAAGTCCTCTGCGCAATGTTAGCGGTAGTGTGTAACGGTTAGTGCTACCACTGAGTAATCGTTAGCCTTCCTGTTACTCCCCAGTTTTCCAGTTTAGCGGTTGAATCGTCTTTACTCACCCAGGTCGCCAACGGAAAGGACTAGCGGTAAGGATAACCGCTAGTGCTACCGCTAAGTTCCCAGTTTTGGCGAATTTTTTCATAATTCCTGCATATCAACACCGCATAAATGTACCAAAGCATAGACACAACTAATAAATAAAAGAAAATAAAGAAAAATCAAAATAAAAATGAAAGAAAAATAGAAATGAAATCAAACACTAGGGTTGCCTCCCAAGAAGAGCTTGTTTAACGTCGAAAGCTCGACGCCTTCTACGAACGATGCTATCCCGGATCTAAAAACAAATGACGATCGTGCCATGCCTTAGTGTTCTCTAAGAGTAGGAATGGCCGATTAAAATTACCAAGGCGGGCATGGTAAGCAAGTCGTAGAACAAAAATCTCAACTCGCTTCGGAGGTCGAAAAAGCGAGTAGTTGATCACCACGAACATATCAAAAGTAAATAGGGGCACAGGGTGATCCTCGACTTTTGGAAAAATTAGGAAATCGGTCGAACATAAGAATTTATTAACCCCCAACCCAAGCTCCTCTATTTTATAAAAATTTCCCTCATCATTTTGAAAAATATTGGAAACTAAATTCGGGCATAAGGGATTTGAAACTTCCTCAACAAACTAGGCCACCATATCCATCTTAATATCCATCGAATAGTCGGGCGGCTCAAAAATAGACTCGGTCAATGCACCCTTCTCAATTAATTTGCCCACCTCCTCAAAATTAAAATCCATCAACGGTCCGGGTGGCACAACAAGAGGCTTCATAAAGTCATCTTCCTCCAATAACTCATCAAAACTCACATCTCCCTCAGCAATGTCATTCACATTTATCCCCAAAATTGCCGCTGCCCGGTTAAAAAATTCGGCGTGGTCCTCGACGTCTAAATCATCCAGTTCAAGGGGAGTAAATCCATCCAAATTCTCCATAGACTCCTTTTTACACACATCCTCCTCTAAACATGAATTCGGACTCATATCCTCAACCTTTAAATTGGGCTCCTCAACATCAAGAATTGGTACCTCGTCCCCCTCATTTGAACATTCTTCCACCACCTCCATCTCAATATCAATTACAGCATCGGGTGGATCACCATATGGCTCGATAATCTCATTCTTCTCCAAATCAGGAACCTCGACTCCTCCATTTTCATTGAGCTCGGACGGTCTTGAATTTCCAACGTTGTTTGGGTTTTCCAATGGTAACACCACCTCCTCATTATTGTCCATGAAATCTTCAAAAAGCGCAAGAGGGGCGATCTCCACCATATCCCCAATTTTGTCCTCCATATGCATCTCTCTTAAATTTGGATTCGTCTCACCAACCGCATAAATATTGAGAAGACTCGAATATGTAAGATCTATAATAAACTCTGGCGGCGATTCTTCCACATTCTCGTCTATAGATTCATTGATTAGCTCAGGGGAAGCGATCTCTACCAAATCCTCAACATCCTCCTCCTCACAAATATCTCCCAAATGATCGTCCAAGCTCAACTCCTATACATCCATAGTGGGCTCCATCACATCATAAATCGGCAACTCCGGTTGACTTGGAATTTTGTCCTTTTCGTTCAACAACGTTGCTATAGATGCTGACAGATGACTTATCATCATATCTTTATGCACCTGTGCTTGCTGCATAGCATTAACAAGTTTGTGCCCTTGCTGTATAGTCCTGAAAAGTGCATCAAATTCCGATTCCAGTCTCGTATTGAGGTCAGTTAGTTGCTCATACACTTGCATAGTCAATTGCTCGATTCCGTCATGAGTCCGAATGGTCTCAGCTTCTATCTCTTGCTGCCACATCAACATTTGATCGTCCGGTTGAAAGTCTTCATAGCTTGGGTAGAAAGAATTAGAATTGTTTGAAGCATATAGATCATCATAGCTCGGATAATATGAATTAAAATACGGGGCCCACTCGGGTGTAAAGAACATCTCCATGAACCGGTCATGCACTTCCTTCCACGACTCCAAGGAATTAGACTCCATTTGTATCCACCTTTTCCTTGCTTGATTCATTAGTGCGTAACAGACTTGATTCCATGGAAGGTTGAGACGAGTGAAGGTTCGGGTGATAGCCTCATAATCTCGAATGAACTTTAATGGATCCTCGCCCGATAGTCCACAAAAAATTGGGAGTTGTTCTATGTAAAAATCATCAACATCATAATCCTGCATCTTGGAACTTGGTTGATAGCCACGCCAATTGGATTGAGGTGCACCGTTGCCATATGATGAATATCCTCGATAGCTAGACATTTTTTTTTTGAATTTCGAAAAATATATAAAAATATATTTATTTTTTTTAATTAAAAATAAAATTTTCAATTTTTTTTTACTTTTTTTTGAATTTTCGAAATATTTAATTTTTTTTTGAATTTCCGATTTTTTTTTTAATTTTTTAATTTTTTTTTGAATTTTTGATTTTTTTTTTTGAAAAACGGTTTGATAAATCTTGGGTTTTGTTTGTCGACGTTCCTTGCAAACACAACACTCAACGCACAAGAGTAAAAGCACCGGTGGAAAAAATAATAAAACAAAAAATCACAAATAAACAAAATAGATAAACGAAACGAAATAAAAACACAAATAAGGATACGAAGAGCAAACACAAAATTCACAACCTTTAGTTTTCCCCGACAACGGCGCCAAAATTTTGATTCGAACTTTTGTGTACCTACTTATAAATATTTATCAAATTTTTAAAAGCTCGCCCGCAAGAGAACGGGATCGCGTGTAGGTTGGTAAGTTGAACCGAATCGTTTCTCAAGGAAAACTAGGCTCGGAAGTTCCTTTTGTGTTTGTTTGTTCACGAATAAAAATAAAAATAAAAATATAATCTAAACACATAAAAACAATAAATTGATTTAAATGAAGAATAATAAAAATTAAGGGTTTTGAAAATAATTAAGAAACTTGGGTTCTAGAGCTTCGAATTTCCACGATCTCTTGGAAAAAAACCCAATTGATGGTTCACGACGATTCTAGGCTCTAGACCCATTTGATCTAGCCAACAAATCTCATCAATATCTTCATAATAATCCCAACACAATCATCAATCCAATCAAGATCATCACAATTCATCATACAATTCATCACACATGGGGGGTTTTGTTTTGTTGAAGATTAATTATCAAACTACCAAGCATAAATTTAAAAGCATGAGAATTAATTAAACTAAATTAAGCGAAAAGAAAACGGAGAGGACCAGAACGAGGTGATGATACGAGACTCTTTGGATTTGATAGCCGAGAAGAGAGAAAAGGCATTCCTCCGAATTGAGGCAATGAGAAGAAGGATGAAAGTGGCTTACAATAATAGGGTGGTTGATTAACCCACATTTGTACTGATCTTTCTTAGTATTTTAGTTCATTTTTATTATTGTTTTCGGAATAAGTTGGGTAGTTTTAGCTTAATTTCGTATATTTGTACTTCCATCTTACTTTATCGCTTTTTGATCATAATTGAGAAAATTAGGTGATATTTTGTTGTTTTTCACCTTATAGCTAAGTAACCGGAAGAGTTCAACACGTTAGAGATGAAGTATGACGATCGAGAGTCAAAGATCGAGCTTTCCGGCGAAAAAGTAGCAAGAATTTGAAGCTGCCAGGTTTTCTATAACGGTTATTCTACTGGAAAGATTATAGAATCGTTAAAGAAAGATAAGCTAACGGTGCACTAGCGGTAGCTACTAACCGCTAGCTGTTACCTCTAATCCTTAACGGTTACTGACAACCGATGTTAACGATCAGGGGTGCTGAAATGAAGAGCTAGCGGTAGCTAGTACCTCTAGCTACTGTAACGATTACCTTATAACCGTTACCACTGACCAAAAATGCTGAATTGAAGACTTAGCGGTAGCCCTTACCGCTAGCTACTATAACGGTTACTCCTACCGCTAATAGTAACCGTTATCGAAGGCCCGAAGAGCAAAAAAAATGAAGACTTAACGGTTACTACTTAGCGGTATCTATAACCGCTAAGTGCCCAGAAACCGACTTTCGTGACTTATTGCCCAAGATTTCCAAATTCTATAAATACTACCCCATAAATCCGAATTTTTAAGTTACCTAAGCTATAGTTAGACACTTTAAACTTATTCCTAGGATTTCTAAAGCCCCTTAGAGACTGACAACCCCAAACGAGTGCCGAGTTGTTCTTAGTTTCTCTTTAAAATTTCTTAGATTTAGATTTCTAGCTTTAGATTAATTCAGATTAGCTTTTAGATAATTTAGATTCAAGTTTTCTACCATCAAGACGCTGCAAATTCATCATTTTAATTAGTAAGTTTTCTTTTCGCTTAATTTAGTTTAATTAATTCTCATGCTTTTAAATTTATGCTTGGTAGTTTGATAATTAATCTTCAACAAAACAAAACCCCCCATGTGTGATGAATTGTATGATGAATTGTGATGATCTTGATTGGATTGATGATTGTGTTGAGATTTATGAAATTACTTTAGAAGACTAAGGGTTCTAGAGCTTCGAATCGTTTCCACGATCTCTTGGAAAAAACCCAATTGATGGTTCACGACGATTCTAGGCTCTAGACCCATTAGATCTAGCCAACAAATCTCATCAATATCTTCATAATAATCCCAACACAATCATCAATCCAAATCAAGATCATCACAATTCATCACACATGGGGGGTTTTGTTTTGTTGAAGATTAATTATCAAACTACCAAGCATAAATTTAAAAGCATGAGAATTAATTAAACTAAATTAAGCGAAAAGAAAACTTACTAATTAAAATGATGAATTTGCAGCGTCTTGATGGTAGAAAACTTGAATCTAAATTATCTAAAAGCTAATCTAAATTAATCTAAAGCTAGAAATCTAAATCTAAGAAATTTTAAAGAGAAACTAAGAACAACTCGGCACTCGTTTGGGGTTGTCAATCCCTAAGAGGCCTTAGAAACCCTAGGAATAAGTTTAAAGTGTCTAACTATAGCTTAGGTAACTTAAAAATTCAGATTTATGGGGTAGTATTTATAGAATTTGGAAATCTTGGGCAATAAGTCACGAAGTCAGTTTTCTGGGCACTTAACGGTTAATAGCGTATAACCGCTAAGTAGTAACCGTTATGTCTTCATTTTTTTTTGCTCTTCGGGCCTTCGATAACGGTTACTATTAGCGGTAGGAGTAACCGTTATAGTAAGCTAGCGGTAAGGGCTACCGCTAAGTCTTCAATTCAGCATTTATGGTCAGCGGTAACGGTTATAAGGTAACCGTTTATAGTAGCTAGAGGTACTAGCTACCGCTAGTTCTTCATTTCAGCACCCTGATCGTTAACATCGGTTGTCAGTAACCGTTAAGGATTAGAGGTAACAGCTAGCGGTTAGTAGCTACGCTA
>BMAC01000005.1:4141145-4160122 GCA_014905375.1 Phtheirospermum japonicum | reverse complement strand
GGGATGAGTGAAAACCTTGAAGAACCCAGGAACAAACATTCGTCCTCAAAATCCTTCAGTATAACATGTTATGAAAACCATACAGATTAAAAAAAAAAGTTCAAGAATCTGGATCTAAAAAACTCAAGAGTTTCGGAAATAATAAAAAATATTATTCATCCTCAAAAAAGTTCATCTTAGAAAGCCTTTTGGTTTTGCATTGATAACCTTTGTTACGACATCGTATAGTATCATTATTTCTCCAACAATTTGAGAACTTGGGTTTGAGAATCTGCAAGAAAAGAAATGAAAAAACAATAAATCTAAAAGCAGATCCAAGAAAAACAACCAAACAACATATAAGAAACAGATCTAAATACAAATAATAAAAAAACAATTTTGTTAAAAATCAGATTAAAAAATAACAACAAAACATAAAAATAGGGGGATCCATGATTGGGAAAAAAAAAATAATTTTGTTACCATATTGTTGATATTCGGGATGAGTGAAAACCTTGAAGAATCCAGGAACAAACATTCGTCCACAAAATCCTTCAGTATAAATCCATTCGTAAGAAATATAAATATGATTTTAGGAATAAATAAAAAATTCCATTTTCAGATCTGCAAAAAAAATTAGAAAAATTTTGATAGTTCTCCGCAGTCTTAGGTCTGCAAAAAAATTCAGAATTTTTTTGATACAAATTAGTTTGGTATAAAAAATGATGAACAAAAAAGAAACGTGATAGATGAACAATAAAACCTGCCGAGGAAGAAGTGTTTAAATTCTGCGGTGAGAATAAAGAGAATAAATAGATGAACAATTAAAAAAAACGTGATTAGAGGGGTCTTTAAAATGGAAACAATTTATGGGCAGGAAAACTCACTATTTTTCATGAATTGTTTCTCTCTCCTGCCAAACTCACTCTTTATATATATATATATAGAGATATCATTTTCTTTTTCCCCGATGATCGGTGAGATGATGGGAGAAGTCATCATTTTTTTAATATATTTGTTATTATTTATTTAATTTATGTCCGTTTCTATCATGAAAATTTGTGTTTTCTGTTAGATAATAAAATCTTAACGAAAGCCATTGCTATAATCGAGAAACCGTCATATAAAATTATTAAGAATCATAAGTTAGTTTATGGAAGAGTACCTGAATCCATAAGCGATTGAATTTGGGGTATGACCTTTTAGGGCAACACGTATCCAATCCTTTCAGAGAACCCTTTAGCTTTCTCGGTACGATCTCTTCTGACGATGGGATGCATAATTGAATAGTGATAATGATACGTATGACTTAGGGACCATAACCCTTATATAATTGAGTCATCTAGGGTTTATCTATTTTAGTCCATCATTAAAATAGATAACCCCACTAGTGCAGAAACTGCCAATCCAAAAGGGTAATTCTGCCTATCCAGATCGTCTTTCTGTGCCTTCTGTAGTGTCATAGTTTTAGAAAGTCTGTACTTTCCAGAACGCCTTTTTTACCCTTCTGGATTGGCAGGCATTCTAGAAGAGTAAAAAAAAAGCGTTCTAGAAAATAATTTTTCTTTTCTAGAATGGTACCATCCCATATTGATCCGCCACTTTCCAGAACGGTATTTGAGAAAACCGTTCTGGAAAACGCGACTTTCCAGAACGGTATTTGAAAAAACCGTTCTTGTAAGTTATATTTTCCAGAACGGTATTTGAAAATACCGTTATGGAAAGTACTACTTTCCAGAACGATGTTTAATAAAACCGTTATGAAAAATAGTAAAAGAAAATAAAATAAAATAAATTGAAATTCAATTATGCAAATACAAATTAACCAACAAATACACCAAATTGGCCATAATTTCTCACATTATTATCAATCAAATAAATTCACAATCACAGAGTGTGCATCATAGTACTTGCAATCTAGAATCAACAAAGTAACAAATATATATATCAACTAAAATCGAGTACAATCTCGAGTTATGTACATTTAATACATTTCGTCAACATTACACTCCCCTAAGAAAACCTTCACGCTTCTTGGCGAACCACATCTACCTTCAACAATTAGAGCTCTATCATTTGCAGCCATGTGTGCAATTATCTTATAGATCATTTCAACTCCTGCATCAACATATCATATGGCAACACCTAGGCAAAGACCAAAAATATGCTCAAGAGAGATCCAAGCAACACTGAAAACAGGAAACTGGAAGAACACTCCAATAACTCACACCAAGAAAGAAGCAAAATATACAAGAGGGAGAGTCGTAGATGCAAAAAAAAAATATTGCACTTCATATATTTGTGTGTGTGTGTGACCTAGAACGATTGACAAGTCAGAATGTGAAATAGATTACAATCATATATTCAAAGTAGAGAAATGCATGGCGTGCTACCTTGTTCGTCTCAGCCAGAGTAAGAACAGTCAGTTGCTTCAGCTTTAGAACTCATAATCTGCAAGATTAATGGTGTAAACATAAGATTTATCAAATTAACTTCAGGAGCTAAGTACAAAAGTTAAAAGTGAAATTGTCATCAAAGATTAACTTCTGATTTAATATGCAACACAATGCATGCGACAATTTGTTAGAGCTTTTGATAAGAAATTACCATTTTTAAGCGTCGTATTATTAACACCCAAAATACCCATTGCTAAATGGGCACACACAGCAGTACAATGCAAACATTATAGGTTATTGTTCAAAGAATTACAACACGGAAAGCTATTTAATCCGATCTTATCACTAAAAAAACCACAAACTTATTCAGATTATATGAAACACATTTTTAGCCTAAACAGATACATGTGTAATGCAAGTCAATTGTCTGAACAATAATAGTATTCCTCCCTTTATCCATAACACAATAAAGATATTATTTATTTATTAAAAAGATCAAATTTTTTATATGTACAAATTTCAATTACTTATATGATCTTGAACAAAAAATTAAAGAGAAAAAAAAGGAGGAACCTAGAACACCGATCAAATCACCAAACATTAAAGTTCAAGATTCGACACCCAAAATGGACAAAATATTTAAATCTAAAATATATATATATATATATATATATATATATATATATATATATATATATATATATATTACTTCTTTAGGCTAAAAATAAATAAGCACGAAAGAATTAAAACAGAAAAATGGGGTTGCAGATAATGGTTACCATGTAAACATGGCATTCCGAAACTTGAAACAGAACCTGCTCCACTGCCTCTACTTCTTATTCCTTCTTTTCTTCTGTATTCTTTTCCTTCTCCATATGATCGTCTTATTAATAAGAAAGAAACCAAAAATAAAAATAAAAATAAAATCAGAGAAAATCTTATGTACACATCCTGTTAATGATAAAAGTTTGTTTGCGCAATATTAGTAATTTTATGCAACTGTTAGTGTAACATCATGGGTGAATAAAGAATAAGAAAAAGAAAAACAAGAACCTAACTAGAAAGGAATACCCTCCTACCAACATTGACTTAACCAGATTAGGTAATTTGACAAGAACATGTGGCAGAGATGGTCTTGAAGCTGTACTCATCATGATAGAGATCGATTAATTATATTTCATTTAATTATATTTTAATGCTCATTTAAATAATTAATGGGCTTTGGCCTATAGGGTTAGGGTTATTTATCTAAGTAATAGGGTTGCAGTCTTTTTAGGTATCGTGAGATCATTAGATAGAATTCGACTTTAAGCTTGGAAAACCGGCGCTTGCTCTTGGGACAGACTTCATCTTTTAAATTGTTTCTCATTTTCATAATTGATTAACACGTAATTGTGGTTATTTTTAATAGTATTTTAGTTTACTTTTAATTGTTTTTTTGGTATAAGTTGGATAATTAATGCATAAATTCGTATATTTAGACTTCCAACTTATTTTACCGTGTTTTGAGCTAGATTGATGTAAAATAAGTGATTATTTGATGTTTTTCACTTTACAGCTAAGTAATCGGGAAGTTCAGCGCTTAAGAAGATAATTACAAGGATCGAGAGATGAAAATCGAGCTTTCCGGCGAAAAGTAGCAGTTTCTGGAGGTTAACGGTTGATACTAGCGGTCACCCTAACCGTTAATAGCTACCGTTAACACTGATCGTTAACACATTAAATCACAACCGTTGATAAGCAAATCTGAAGACTTAACGTTTACGACTAACGGTTGCACCAACCGTTAAGGCCAATCGTTAACGGGCCCAGGAAGCAACAGAAACAGAGTCGGCCCAAACCAAGTCGGTGCAAAACTTCTATAAAAACCACACATTAATCCGAATTCGAGAGAGCCCTTTTGTGAGTAGTAGAGCATGGGGTGTTCCAAACCCTAAATAGTTTCCATAGATTAATCCTAGGGTTTTCAAGAAGAAGATCGGAAGCAACAACGAGAAGAACAAGACGACGACGAAGCCGTTCGACGCCGTTCAACCGTAGAAGCTCGTTCAACTGCAATCGCTCTTCGGATTAGCCATAATAGTTTCAGTTCGAGTAGTAGAATAAGTATTCTGAAACTTTCTTAGTTAATTTACGTAGTTTATATCATTAGTTTTCTAGTTTGAATAATTTTAGTTACGTACGTACTTGAATTGAATTTGTTAATCGAGTTTAGTTGATTATTCTCAGTTAATTTTTAGTAGTTTACGTTAATTATTGGATGTGTGATACTCTGTTCGTCTGAGATTGATTCATGCATGCAAGTTTAGTTTCTGTTTTACGCAAGAATTCGTTAACTGTTACGTTAACGGTTGCAGAGTAACCGCTAATAGCAACCGTTAACAACCTCTGTTTAGTTTAATTCTTAGTTTTAAATTCTGAAATAGCTTGGATTGATTGGGATATTGAATATGTTTAGAACTCTGTTAGTTAGGATATTCTGGAAATCTAGATTGCAGTTTTAATTCAGTTTTATAAATTAAATAGTCTTTACGCTCTGTTCTTAAGTTTTACTCGTTAACTGTTACGTTAACGGTTGCAGAGTAACCGTTAACATCTTTTTGATTGAATAATCTGATTAGTTTATTTCTGAATTCTGTTTTAGTTATAGATTTTAGTTTCTGAAATCAGTTGATTAAGTTTCTGGAATTTAAATTGGTTTGATTAGTAAATTAGTGTTAAATAGTTAATTAGTTTATTAAGTTAGTTTAATTAATTAGAATTAAGTTAAGCAATTCTTAGTTTAAATTATTAGATTCTGAAATTAGATACCTTAATTAGTTCGAATATTAGTTAATTAATTAGTTAGTTAATCTAGTTTAGTTTAATCTCGTTTAGCATTTGAATTTAGTTTAGTTAATTAGTTAATTGAATTAGTTAATTTGGCATTCAATTTGGCTAATCTTTAGATCAATCATTAGTTTAAGTTTCACTTAGTAATTTAGTTTTAAGTAATCTAGTTGGTAATTTAATTTAGTTAATTTAGAATAATTAGTTTAGAATTTAATTCTTGCTTTCATAGTTGTTAATTAAAAATTCAAAATAAAACCCAAAAAAATAATTAAACGACTGCTTTTAAAAACAAAAACCTTAACCCCGAGTCTTGTTGTCCCTGAGATTCGACTCGAGTCAGCTTTCCACCCTACAAGTGTCCTCGTACTCTTGCAAGCAAACTTGACTGTTTTATTGGGGTGCACAAAAGTTTGGTTCAATAATATAATATTTTTCTTATTTATTCTTTCCTCAATATCTTGACTCTATCACATCATGCTAACATTTAGGTAAAAATGATATTGCAACACAAAGAGGACAGTAGGTATTTGCATGTGAAACTATCTTTTATGGATTGTGGAAAAACAGCTTGATAGGGTCATAAGACCTTATTCTGAAGTAGTTTGCGGTCACCATTATGGATGTAAATATTTTGGAACCCAGTACCGTAAGCTCAGGGCTATATGCGATATCCTTGAAAAAAATACTGTGAAGAATAAGAACATTCCGAATGAAGAAAGAAAGTGGCAGTAGAATGTTTAAATTGCTACATTAACATATTCAAAACGTGAGAATAAAGAACTTCATTTATACAAGTCGGCGGGGATATGGACAGCCTTTACCTAAATATAATGTAACTATCATCATGAAAAAATGTTGAAATATGGAAGTAACATGTTTTCTATTTTTGGGGAATTGCTAAACAGCCAATCCAAGTTCAATAAGTCTAAAGGGTTAAAACGAATCCTTTTAGCAGTAGTGCTGCCACAAGATTTTACACAACCATATATATCAAAGATATTATATATCACTTGCCTGGAAGAATTTCGCTCGATGTTTTGCCATGAATATAGAGGGCTCCAACAGAGCATAAAGTTTATTATAGAAGTTGGGATATTCAAGGCCATGTTATGTCATGAGAATGAATAGGCTGCTAAGAGCCATAACACTGACCACACCACTGATGTCATATGACCGAGTCAAGAAATCACTGCATAGTGCATATATAGAGTTAGGATATAAATAATAAATTTTGTAAGCATGAAAGAATAAAGAGTAAATAACCCTGCACCTACCATAGCATGATTGGATTGGAGAGATGAGGAATGACAGTCTGGTGAAGTTTAACCAGAACCTGCACATTAAATGAAAGGACATATGAGAGCAAAAACTGAAGGCATGTCTGACCCAGAACTGAACATAGCATACAAAACAACAGAAATGAGAATCCTGATTGAAAATTATAGATGAAACTGCTCACGGTTAAAGATCAAAAGGCCTTATGCCAATTATCATAACCAAAGAAGTGAAGGCGCTCATATTCATTTAAATAACTACATTGTCAACAACTGCTGATGTGTGGCACCTGAACAGTCTGCCACAAGATTGCCAGTCTCAATAAGCAATTGTTTTTTTCTATGGCAATCCTTTGGGCATAATGAATTCAAAAGGTAATTAATCAGAAATCAAGCTGCAATCTAGAAATTGGGGCAAAAGAATCATAGATGATGCTGATTTTTAATACATACATATATATACTGTATAGGTGTATATTTATGTGAGTGTGTACCGGTTTAGACTTGCGAATCTCAATGAAAATTTAAATATCAAGAATAAAACACACAAATGAAAGAAGAATACATAATAGAGCAGCATAGGGATATCCTGACAATACATTATGACTTTACCTCCTTGTATACATCAAGAGGAAGGGGCAATCTGAGGAACGATATCCATGCTTTACTAAACTTCAGCTTCATTTTCTTTAAGACATCTCGAGAAGTTAAAAGCTGCAAAAATACCAAACAAAGTGATGCTACTGGGGTCAAATATCTATTTTTGGGAAGTGCTTGTACATGCTTATTTTTCTGAAGTTACCTTGTCATTAGACTTTTGAGACTTGACTTTCTTTTCTTTCAGGCTAATATTTTCTTTATTATTGATTTCCTCATAGAAAATGCCTATCATACACAGAGAAAACCGTATACACTACTGTCAACAAAATTTTTACAGAAACTAGAAAGAGAAACCAAAAAAAAATGTATAAGAACATGAAATGAGAAGCAGATATATTGCAAAATGGAACTTTCCACAGAATTAAAAACAAAGGAAAACTAACAATTCTTCATAAAACAAGTTCTGTTTAAGATGCACTGCATCACTACTACGCAAGCAGCACATATACAACACTTCTACAACTTGAATGAGGCATATAACTTTCACAATTATGAAAAGTTCTTACGATTCTATGGCATAATAATCAAGATCGATCAAATTATTACAACCAAGGATCAACAAGTTACGCAAAGTTCAATTGTATTCTAATTAAACATGTGCATATGATTACGTATTTTTACTATTTTTCAAAATTCTGTAAATTCTGCTTGCCTGCATGTAGACTTATGCTTCAGCACACATACAGAAAAGATACAGTGACCTCACGCCCATCAGAAACAACCCAATAATAATAATGAAAAATGTATGAAAATTCCCACTACAGCGTATTTTACGTTTAAAAACTCCATAAAACTCACATCGACATTCATGATGTCGTAGGAATTAAGGAGTCTAACCAAGATAACCCAGTCAAAAACTTCATATTAATATTCAGAGAAGAATTTAGGTCAAAAATAGAGATCATCCAATTAACCATCAGAAATTAAAAAAAGTAGAAACCAAATGACATTTCATGTTGTGCATACATTCCAGATTGGAAATCATTCAATTTAAAGGTTGTTTAAAAAACGAATGTGGTTGAAATTAATTGAGAAGAAACATAACTACTGGCAATAACTATGGCATGCACATCAGTTAAAAGAGTGTGCAAAGTAACTTTTGCTAAAGGCACATGAACACACCAGATGAGTATGGGAATAAAAGTTTAATTTACATACCATCACAAACCAGTTTTGCTCATCCATCCTGTTCAGAAGCACCAATATATTTATTAAGCAACTCAGGCCCTTTCACTGAGATAAAGCATAGTGAGCAGGCATCAGCAGTAGCACCGACAATATACGTTTTTTCACAACCCGGCGGACCATATAAGAGAACATTGGATCTCATCCTCAGTGGAGCTTGTGCAAATATGTTTGGAAATTTTGAAGGCAGCTCTATCATCTAATGCAAAAAATAACAGATCAATAAAATTCAATTGAAAAGGCATTATATAAAATGTCAAGTTACTGCCTTCACGTAAAGAACGATCTTAGGTACTAGACAGAATTTTAGACTCAACTTAAAGCCAGAAATCAGCATCCAATATGACAGGAAAACTGAATTCATCTTTAGATCACGGACAAGAAAATTTTAAACATAAAATAAGAGCCAACGCATTTTCATATGAAATAATATAAGAAATGGAAGTGGCGACGAGAGCAGCTTAATTGTTGTAGCGAACAATAATAACACATGGAAACAAAAAGTTTAATAAGTCCAAATAGAATTTAAGATAATCATTTAGAGGCATCTTCCAAGAAGTTCATGACACAATAACTATATTCAAGAACATATAAGGGCCGCAATCGTTTTTTTATATGCACATAAACATAGTTTTATAACATGCTTACATTAATTTGCATTATGTTTTAAAATCATATGAATAACATTTGTTAAACCTTTATGTCATTTGAGAGTAACCGAATCATTCCTATGACTCATCACAAGCTTATCACTCGAACCTGAATCACAAAAAGGTTTGTGATTTTTTTTAACACACAAAACCTCTTATATATATATAGATATAGATATAGATATATAGATAACGTCCACACGCCTTTATATTCTTAATGAAGTTGTTATTGTAAAATAAAGAGTTACTATGAAATTAATCACCTTTTTATTTTATTTTGTTTTTTTGTGAACGGTTTAAAAAGATGACATATTTTTTGATTAACCAACAAACACTGTAATAGTTTATAATTTTTATGGAGATTTGATGAATTTAATTGATTTGGAAATTAACTATACCATAATTAACGCATTTGTTTGATGCCTTTATTGGAAATAGTATTTCTTCCTTAATTATACGAGAATCATTTATAATATGGAAATTAATAAAACTGTTACTAAATATTTCTGAATATTACCATATTGATAATTTGATGACCCCCTATAAATAATTGATTGTCACTTTTTTTTATATGTATACAAAATTTTATTTATTTATAAAATCAAAAAAAATAATGGACCTAAGTCCTCAGCCCCAGCTTGCAATCAATCGAATGATATGTGTTACTTATTCTAACAAGGATCATTTGGTATGTTTTGTTTTTCATATATATTGATTCGTTCAACTATATATTATACTCTCCTGTTATTTATATTTTGTTCGAAATTATAATATTTATGTTTCATCGTCAAATATATGAACATAAGTTTTCTTGCCAACGGAATAAATTGTTTATCCAAAAATATTCTACGATCAATAAATTGGTTAGTAATTTTTATGTTATTAGTTTACTTTTTCTTTCGTATGCACTATATTAAAATGTTTTTCTCATATATATATTTTTGGTGTAATGCTCCCATTTTATAAAATATCAAAGCAAGATATATATATATATATATATACACATATATCTCATATATTAAAATTGATAATTCTGTAACAGCCTATTCCGTTTCGAAGATGCACTCCCTGTCTATTTCGATCTATGAAATTGGCGTGAAGATTCATGGTCAGTTGAAATGAACAGGATTAACGAGAATGTTGAATTTGGAGTCGGTTTGGAACTATTTATCCAACATAACAATATTGAAATCGGCGATCAGATGGTCCTTACTTACCGTGGTGGATTGATATTTGATGTAGTAGTTTTCTCCAAATCTGGAGAAGAAAAGAAATACAAAAACATTTCTATGTTTGATGTTGTAGTTTGATGAATTATATTTGGTGCAGACGAAATTGGTAACAGAAGAGACGCTGATTATGAGAAGAAGAAATGATGCAACAAAAATAACTTTGATCTTTTACACATCTTATATTTATATCAAATATTTTTTGTTGTTGTATTAATAATTTATTTTTTAAAATTAATCATCTTTTTTGCCAATTTTATAGTTGTATGCCTTTTTTTGATATGCCCGCGTAAAACGCGGGTATTCGAACTAGTTGGGGTTTTTGTGGACCACTACCTCTTCCTTCTTTCATTTGGGATTTACTCCCTCTTTAAATTTTCTTTGTTTCCACTCCCTAGCTCCATATATATTTTATAGTTAGCTCCCTTGTGACCAATATGCCCTTATAATTTTGTGCAGAAAATTGAGTAATTAGCTGTAATGTACTTAATACTTATGTACAGAATAAAGAATACTTAGACAATTACCAGATAGTACTTAGGCCCAACATGCTTCCGTAAAATTAAAATATCTCTAAAATTTCATACCTCTCTTTGACCGAAACAGCTCCGGGTGAGATGGGTTGCGATGCCACCAGTCGAAAAATTACCGCCCCTAGTCCGTTTTACAGACGGTATCACCGTCTAACTTCTATTTTTAGAAGTTGGACTACAAGTTATCTGACTCCTTCAGTAACTGTCCAGCACAGCCGTAGTTCGTTTCCTACACTAGGCGTACGAGATTCTTGATTTATAGAGATAATTTATAAAGCACACATGTTGAACCAGAAGCCTTTCTTTTATTAAGAACTTAAAATAAAACTTATTACATTAGTAATCTCCTTTTGGGAGGAGAAAACTTGTTTAGCCTCTCATAGAGAAGGCCGGCACTCGTGAATACATAAGCTTCCTAATACAAACTATTAAAATACTTTTATTATTGTACACACAATATTTTTCTAGATTTTATTTTTATTATGAGAAAATAGAAGGTGATGATCGATGCCTTCTGCTTCCTCCAAATCCTGAATTTATAGGAGTTTGGTGGACTTGAAATCCGGACTTCACATAACTTGTAAATTATTTGACGTCATTCCTTGCATTATTGTCCTCTGTGAGCTGGTGGAATTTCCGCTTTACAGAGGCACGTTCTTGAGGGACCTTATTATCACATGGTCCTTTTATCTTTGTCGGGGGATCCCCTACTTTTTTGATTTGTGAGGCCCCCGGGCAAAATATGTTTTTGGTGATCCCTGACCACTTGTCCTGTTCTGTTTGGACTTTGTACCAAACTCCGTCTCCTTCTGGTTTGAACATTCCGGGCATATTTTGTCTGTCCATCTCCAGACATGAGCCATGTTGCAGTATTTTCGGCGAGTTTCTTTACTCCCCGGTAGCTTGTTATTCCATAGAAGAGTTCTCTTCTTTTCGAACAGATCTTCCGCGAACCCTGTTGTATTTCCCGTCATGGTGTTTAACAGGAAAGACTCATTCGCCGTATTTTGGAAAAACTTGAATGGGAACTTGACTTTGTCCATCTCGGTGAGACAGACCCAAAGAACCCATGCCCTTCTTGTGGACATGTCATCTTCCGTGAGTGATGCGACTAACGGAATTTCCTCAGACGATGGTGCTTTGATTTTCTTCATTGCTTCCACGTCTGGTCGCCTGAGCTTGATGAAATGGAATGCTTCATGTATTCCTTTTCCCACTGATTCTGGTGCTGCGCTAAAGAAATATAACTCCAGTACATCACCTCGTGCAAGATGTGGGTTATTCGCCCATGTTTCATGCACTACATCTTGTATCCATCTCGGAAGTTGTGATATTTCCGAGAAACTTGGGGATCTTGTATGAACCGATGCTAAGGCTCCTAATTCATACCAGCTCTTCACGTCTTGTGGATGGGATTCTGGCATCATCCACATTCTGGGATATCTTCCGGATATGTCTACTAGACATTTTGCCGGGTTAATTCCCACCCTAGTTATCAACTTCTCCCATCTCTGTTGGTAGACCTGAAAGTGAGAAGTTTTCAAAATCTCGTAAGTACGATCTTAGATTTGCCTGTCTGTGGCCTAAGAACGATCTCTTCCTCATTAACCCCTGAGGCGGTGGGTTGACTCGAAGACTCGGGATTTGACTCCAGAGTATCGATTTTAACTTGGGACGGTTCATCCGTGGATGATTCCGTCTTAGTTCTCGTGCTAGGGGTACTTGAATCCCCTGCTACAGGTATAGAAACCTGTACTCGAAGTGTCTCCTTTTGCACCATTGAAGATGTTGCCCGGAGAAGGGGATTTCTCATTACAGACCATAACTGTTCGTTGGCCTGTATGCAACCTCGTATTCGATCGGAAACAGTTTCCCGATCAACTTGTTGTA
The DNA here is from genome assembly GCA_014905375.1 of Phtheirospermum japonicum. NCBI lineage: Eukaryota > Viridiplantae > Streptophyta > Magnoliopsida > Lamiales > Orobanchaceae > Phtheirospermum > Phtheirospermum japonicum. The sequence continues at coordinate 4,147,494 of BMAC01000005.1, read as the reverse complement.
ACCTTCTGGCTACCTCTGCATTAAGGGTCAATGCATCGAACTCGCGTTGAAGCATCTCCAGGTGTTCCCTTAGATGCCTCGCCATTTTGAGGAATGAATCAATCTCTGATCCTTCCATCTCTCGTTAAAAAATATGCAAGAACATTTTCATGAGATTTTATAATGACAATATCAAAATCATAATATTGACATTCAACTTGCCATCTAAGTATTCTAGCCTTTTCAGGTTTAGATTCAATTTTATTTTTTAAAAAGGCTTTTACGCTCGAGTTATCAATCTTTAAGGTGAATTTCTTAGATAGAAGAAATAAAGGCCATTTCTTGAACGCCTTTCTAACTGCGAAAAACTCCTTCTCGTTAATGTGCCATCTATTTGCTTCGCTATTTGAAAATAGCCCGCTGCAATATCTACATGGCACTTCTCCTTTGGGCGTTAGTTTTGTAAGAACCGCTGCCCACCAATAATCACTGGCATCCGTGTATAGGACCAGTTCATCCTCGTCATTCGGGATTGCTAGCTTGGGAAGTTGTTTGCAAATTTTTTTAAGCTGTTTGATCCTTATGGTGTTCTTTTTCCCATTTGAAATCGACATCCTTTTTCAGTAGGGAACTAAACACCTTCCTGTAATGTGTCAGGTTATTTATAAACATCCCGGCGAAATTAACAACTCCTAGGAAACTTTGAAGTTGTTTCTTATCCTTGAGTGTGTCTGGAAATCCCTGAATCTTTTCTACGATATGGTTCTGTAGAATGATTCCAGATTCATCAATCTCTATCCCAAGGAACTCGATCTGTCTTGTAGCAATTACTGCTTTCTTTTCTAAAAGCACTAATCCTTCCTTGTGGCAAACATCTGAGAAAATTTCCAAATGTTTTAGATGCTCTTTCATGTTCTTTGAGGCGATAAGTATATCATCAATGTATACGAACATGAAGCTGAAATAATCTTTAAAGAGATTATCCATTTTCCTTTGATATATCTGGGGTGCATTGGTTAGACCCATCGGCATGACATTCCAGATATAGTGTCCCTGTGGTGTGGAGAAGGCCGTGAACTTCTTGCTTCCTTCTTCCATCTTAATCTGGTAAAATCCCGATTTACAATCGAACTTGGAGAACACTTTTGCATTCTTAATGCAATTTACTAAATGCTCTCTGCTTGGGATATAATACCCATCGAATTCCAAGATGTTATTGATTCCCTTGTAATTAATCAACAATCTTGGTTTTCCTCTTTTTATTTCTCCATGGTTGCGGACCAGAAACCCTGGGCTACTGTATGGAGAGACACCGGCTTCGATTAACTTAAGGTCCATGTGTTCCTTAAGTATTTGTTGCATATCCTTCCGATCTTCTTGATTCATCAGGATAGGCTTGTATCTAACGAACTCATTTTCTTTTCCGGTTTTCACCTTCAAAGATGCTTTGAGCTCATTCTTGTCCCACCATGCTAGAGGATCTTCATTGAAATTCTTTTGAATTTCTCTTTTGATGTCCTCAGGATAGGCTTGTATCTAACGAACTCATTTTCTTTTCTGGTTTTCACCTTCAAAGATGCTTTGAGCTCATTCTTGTCCCACCATGCTAGAGGATCTTCGTTGAAATTCTTTTGAATTTCTCTTTTGATGTCCTCCAGTGAAATTTGTTCTTCCGTGGTGGTATCTGGTTGTATACTAGTGTCTAGGCTGGCTTTGAGGAGTTCAATCGTTTGTGATTTAATCCTTTCTTCCTTTCGTCCACCTAGGCTCTCGTTACGTAGTTGGAGAATTGCTTCTCCATACCTTCTTCGATCTTTCATTTTCGTGTGTCGAGGTTTTCCTTCATCACCACGCTTGCTGCGAAAGTTGATTGGCATTTTTCTGTGGAATGCCTCTATTAATCGCTGGACTATTATCTTATGATCACAAGGTGTTGTGAAAATAAGTCTTCTAGTCTCGTTTTCTTGTGTAAATCTTTTGAATGTCTGTAGGAAATTGTTTCCTAACAGAATGTCCTCTCCCGTGTCATGGAAATAAATGGGTGGAGTTTTAACTTTGTACCAAGGGGTACCATTTGCTCCTCCCATCATCATTTCTGCTTGCTTGATTCCTCTTTTAAGAACTAGTATCCTCTTAGAGAAATCTCTTCCCTCTACTGGAGATAAATCTTCTTCCATTTCTTTGGGGAAGACTTCGGGTTTAGCCGTGCAGATTTCTGCGCCTGAATCAATGTAGGCTGCAAAATATTCTTCACGATATCTTGAATATATCATTCCCACGGGAATGTATATGGAGAATGGGCTGTTACCCATTTTATTCTGTATCTTTTGTCGCCCACTGTAAACTCCATTCCATCTCTTAATCTTTCCCAAGGTTTATGATCCTCGAGAAACTCTATCCGTAGAGTCAGTTGCTCTGGGACTTTTCCTACACTTCCTTCAATGATTGTTTCAATTTCTCCAATCTTGAGGACTCCTTGATATCTTCCCAAAGAGTATTGTTGCAAGTGATACAATGCATCACAAGGGAAGGCATTATCCTTTTGAGTGATGTCGAATATTACTTCTACACCTCTCCATCCTTCTGGGCACTTTAATTCTCCATTAGTTTTGAATACTTCAGGAGCTCGAGTGTTTTGGCTAGTTTTTAGACCTTCCCATTGAGGTCCGCTGATCATTCTGTCTTTTTGGAAAGACATTCTTCTCGGCTCGATCATGAGGTTCTTTCCTTTATTAAGAATCGGACGATCTTGAATTCTCATATCAATCTCCCTTATTGTTGGAGATTGCATGATCTCTGGTAAGACTGCCTTTGCTACGTCTTCAAAGATCCTTGGAATCTCTATGAACTCTTTTCTAAGGAATACTTCTGAATGATGAGTATTCGAGAGTGCATAGGAAATCTTGTATGTGATTAAGTAGGGCATATTTCCCTCCGTCATCAGGTCTGGTCTCTTGAAATCTTGATGAAGGGTAAGAACTCTATTGAAGTCTCGATCTGCCAAATTATACGCAATCCTTGGGTAGACGTTGAATGCCAGTTTGCCTGCGTATAAGTTTCCTGTGATCGCTCCCAGACAAGAATCTTTGAGATTTGAAATTCTTTTATCAAAGAGAGCTATGGCGAATCAACTCCTTCTTTAAAAGTTGATTTTATAATCACTCGAGTGGCTCCAATGTGGATCCACGAAAGTGTATTTGCCATTTCCCTCCTGAGTGTGCTTTTAATCTCCTAGATTTCTCGATAGGGGATTAGTTGCATCTCTATCTGGTTTCCCGTATATTCTGTTGGTATCGTAAATTCTCCCGTGGAAACCCTATGGATGATCTAGTGTTTTCGATTTCTCAAACCCAATTTATCCATCGCCTTTTCCATTGCTCCTATCGTAAATCCTTCATACATCTTGTTGTCTCGAACTAAGCGTCTTATGAGAAATCGTTGTATGTGAGAGAAATTCTAAAATATCCTCCCTGGCTACTTGTTGAAGAAATTCTTCTTCACTCTGATTCTGAATATGATTCACTTCCATCTTCAGAGTAGATTTCTTCTTCATAGATGCTCTCATCTGAGGGTATATTCTCAAATTGATACACCTGTACTAGGTTTTGGTAATAGACAGCTTCTTCAAACTCTTGAGTTGTCTCGAACTGTCTGACTCCCCTTTTTTGATTCTCAGGGCAATCTGTAGAGATATGCCCTTTAACTCCACACGTCCAACAGTTGCAATCCTTGAAACTTTCATTAGCTCTTGTGTGAGCTCGCCTGAAAGTTCTCTTTGTCGGCGTCCTGTTGGTGCTTCCTTGGCTTGTGAACGAGCCTCGACTTCTACTTGGCCCCGTCCTTTATCCTGATTTGTAGTTTCTGGCCTTTTCTTTTGTCCAGAACCTTCTTGGTTTCCACGGAAACCTTTTCTTGTTGTTTCGAGCATAAGGGTATTTTCCTTCTTTCTTCCTCTTATGTCTCTGTGGTTGACCTCCCACTATGGTTGGAATGTCATTCTCGGCACAACATAGAGGAACCGCTTTATTAATTCCTCTTAGCCTCTTGTAGTTCTTGTGAAGTGCTGCCTGGTGGAACCATTCTGCTAGCTTGGCTTTCATGAACGACATCCTTCTAGCAACCGTATCCATATCGGTTGCTGGATTTTACTCTTGGATCAACATTTCTCTCCATGGACTTGGTATTTTCGCGAAGAAAAGTTTAGCCGCATCTCCATCGTTCACCTTGGATTTCCATCGGTATTCGGTGAATAGATGGATATATTCGTCTACGTGACAAATATCTCGTAACTCGAGGCAATAGAGGGCTTGTCGATAATTTTTCTATTTTTCCTCTTCCATTCCCTCGAAATATCCCGTGCCGATAAAATGGATTTTGAATAATTTAGCCATATTATCGACGATTCCTTTAAGTGATTCGCCAGATATAATCCCCATTTTTATATCTGCTCCTGTTAAGTCCCATGCGATCTTTACAGATCCTTCAAGGCTCATTTCAAGAAGTAAAATGAACCATTCCTTCTCTAAGCCGAGAGTTCCCACTGCAATTCGCATTGCCGACGCCCAATCGTCTATTAATATCTCTCGGTTCTTGAAATCTGGGACATCCAAATTCAACATTAGCCCATATGGATGTATGGGATCCAGTTGAGACTTCCCGTATGGCGTGTTGAGAATATCGGGCCTTTGGAAACGCTGCCTGGTGCCCACTATGTCTGTAGGATCTCCTTTTATGGTGAAATTCCCGACATGTGGCATTGGTGCGTCTGGTACTGGTTCATGTGAAGCAGAACTTTCACCTTGATGAAAACTCGTTGGTGTTGGTGCAGGGGCACTTCTTGGTACTAAGGCCGAAGAATCTCCTGAGTTCATTTTTAGATCTACAATTCCCAATCCTCTGAAGGATTCGATAAGGTCATGTAGATCTTCCATGTTGATTCTTTCCATTACTTCTTGTGTTGTAATGGAACTCCATTGATTAACGCCATCATTCTTTCTTCCTCCGTCAGTTGTCGTGTAACCTCAGTCGGTTTCTCCTTTTGGTGTAGAAGGGGTTCCGTTCCGAAAGTTATACGTCGTCTTCCTCTGGATGTGCTAGGCTTGGCTTCAATGGCCTTGACTCGTTTTTGAACATCAACTAATATTTCTCGCGTTTCTTTTTTATGTTCAATCACCTCTCTCGTCTTCACCTGGATTTGGTGGTCGATGTCTTGGATCATCCTCTGGATTTCTCTAAGGTTTTTAGAGGAATCAGATACCTCGCTGCAGTTGGATCTATTGATGGGATTCATGGGCTGCATCTCTGTGATTCATAAGATCCGTCTTCAATATCTGATTTACCCATAGTTAACTCAGATGATATGCCTTTTGTTTCTCGCATTATCTCAAGGTTTCCCTATCGACTCCCACGAGTTCTTGTTCAACATATTGGTTGTCCCAATATGCTACTTTGTCCTTGTGGTCTAACTCGTATATTTCCAATATTTGGTAATATCGCCTGAAATGAATACATCTCGAACACTCGTTCGTATCCATTTTTCAGAGATAAATCTCCTCACCAAAAGTTAATTACATAATTATAATAAATTTTTATTTTAAGTTCTTAATAAACCAGGCTCTGATACCATTTTCACGGATCGTTCTATCATGGTAATTTTCGGAGTATTCTCAGCTAAGTATCTATATATATATTAAAGCAGAGGTATGGAGAGAGAAAAAATGCCACGTAGGATTATTTTCTTTGTTTTTAGTTGTGTAGGAGTTTTATTAACATAATTATGATAGATATCATAATTAATAAAAATGATGATTTGATTTAGTTTTTTTTTAATTATGTAGAAATCTTCTTAACATAATTAGGATAGATACTCTAATTAATATTATAATAAGAAATAATATTTTATATATATATATATATATAATTAATATTTATAAAAATAAGAATTAATATTATATATATAATCACTTATATATTATTTTAATATTTATTATGAGTTTTTTTCTTTTACATTTTTTATTATTTTTCATTCCAAGTCCAACAATATCAAATTTATCATTTTTTCTCAAAAATAATTTMATCACTTTATTTAATTAAATTTTACAAAAATGCATAATATAATATAATTTGATATTATTCTTATTGCTATCAACATGTTGTTTATAAAATATTATTACAATTCAACACTTTTTTTTATTTAAATTGGTTTCATAAAATAATGTATTTTGTTATTATCTCAAAAACCACTAAAAACAATACAAGTGCAAACCCAGCACCAAATGGGATGAACATTATGACATCACCTACAATAGATTTTAAAAAATATCAACTAATTCAAAAATAAAAAAAGGGGAAGGCCGCCTTTGAAAGCAAA
>BMAC01000005.1:4127807-4137885 GCA_014905375.1 Phtheirospermum japonicum | reverse complement strand
GACAAGCATATCGTGTATTGTTCGTGCATGATTATCGTGTCGTGCCTTATTGTGCTGGCCCGATAAGAACCCGACACGATTGATTTGTCAGCCTTGATATCAAGGGTGACCAATTGTAAGGTTTTAAAAATATTGATCGACGATGATGAGAATAAACATTGTAATAAAATTACAAAAGTTGTGTATAAGAAAAATTTTCAGAATTTATAAACTACGTTTCGTATAATAACAATTCTTCTATAAAACAGGTTATATTATTTTCAATACTGTTAGATCTTTAAATAATATTTAGATAATTTATATATATGGAGCAGTTATGGTAGTAAATATCATCTCTAATTTGAGAACCAGTGATGTTTCTCACCAAAATACACACACACACATATGACTTAAGTATACATATATACAATTACTTATTTAAATACTTTAATACATTTAAAATAATTATTTTTATTTTACAAAAATAAAAATAAAAAATTATCTTGCAACGCACGAGCACAATACTAGTAAACTTTAAAAGCACGAAGTATTCAGTACATAACCATTAAGTATAAGATACATTGGAAGTAAGTACTCAGATTCTGGAAATGAAATTTGACTTTTCTATGCATAAGGACAAACCCTTTAAATAAGGGTAAATTTGGGTTTTTATAAAATAAGGGAGTGATCTTAAAAATCAATTATGGATTGGGAAGTGGAGAGTGAAATTATTCGTGTGGGGAGTGAACCACAAAATGAAAGAAATATTAGGTATTTTTCTTCAAAATTCCCTTATATCAAATTACAAAGTAATCTATATACTAAAAGAAGTTGATGACGTGACTTTATATGTGAGACTTTTGTTTTCACTATAACTATGAATTATATCTCCCTGCATAATTTTAAGGTAGCATCACACATGGTGCGTATGTGGTTGTTCCCTTGAGCATTTCCCGTTCGCTCCCTTGCTTCGTCATATCACCTATAGTACAAGTTGATTAATCCCCTATCAAAAATGAAAGTTAAATAAAGAAGTGTAGCAAGAATTAGCACTAGACTTCTTCCCCCCTTTCTACTTTTCCTCTCTCCTTTTGTGCTTCCATCCGAGCTTTTCATTCTGTTTTATAGACCCGGGGAGGAGGAATCCAAATTCGTGCGTGAAATATTGTTTAATGTTTTTATCACCCTGGTCATGAAAAAGGGATTCAATATTAAATATAAAACATAGAACTTGAATGATATAAATCAAAATTTAAATTGTAGAATAGAGACTCGAATTCAACTCTTTGGCAATATATTCTACCAGTCATGACAATTCATTAGATACATCTCGTTACACCTTATAAGGTGCACCTGGTTTGGTTTTTTATGTGGGAGGTTATATGTATGTTATATGTGATGATATTATACGATGTTAACATAATAATAAATTAAAGAAACCTTAAGATTGTAATAATTTTTAATTATGACACTTTATAGAATACTCAGCAATATTATATATAATTAAAAAACAATTTAAATAACAATATTAAATACATAATTTTTAAATATTTTTGTATTTTACACTCCCTCCGTTTTAAAATAAATATCGTTTTAGAGTCTTAATTTTACTACAAATTAAGTGTCGTTTTAGATTTTTTTTATCACTTTATTTCAGTTTTATTTCCGTTTATTTTAAGAAATATAAACAAGTTTATGGTTATAGAATAATTAAAGGGAAAGAATGGAAGTAATTAAATGAGAATATTATTAATTGATTGAAGATGATTTGGTCAAATATAAATTAAATTGAAGAAGTGATAAATTGTGAATTCTAATATTTAGTGATATGCTTTGTTGTTAGGATATATTTATTACTTACTATTCAATTTCCATTGATCTCCTCTGCTTTATATACACCTCACATTTTTTATTGCACGACTCTAATTTAGGCTATAAACTAGGAAAATGAAAATCAATTTCCAATAAGTATGTTTGAGTACCCATAAATAAAAAAGATCTGCCATAATATCTGCATGTTCTATCACAAACCCAACATGGATCAACCCAAAAAGCACAAAATTCTCGATTTCTCAAATGAGATTTTAATTAAACCACTTTCAAATATCAATGAATTGGGTGGAATCAATACGTAAGGGTCGATGTGGCTCTCGTGCTTCTGGATTGGACGGCTGGACAAAGGTTAGATGGTGGTTTTGGACATTTGATGGGGTTTTGGGTGCAAGCGATGCGGCGGATATATATTCATACTTTTATATTTGGTCTGGTTTGAAATGGTGATACGGGCTTCTTTTTGTTTGTTTGTTGTTCTGAGTGAGCATGTTTTTTTCTTTGGTTTTCTCCTTTTGTGCCTTTTTAATTCCATGTTAGCTAAATTTGTTTAATCATGTGCAGAGTTCTCCTGAAATTGAGATAAAATGCAAACCGGTGAGGACAAACTTTGCACGACCCAAAACACACTGGTTTGTAATCCTCCCACTATATAATGCAGGGCCAATTTCAAGAGTTCTGTGTATATGTATAGAGCAATTTATATCATGCATTGAATGTTATATTTTTCCTCCCCTTCTTATATATTCATCTCACACTCCTTACATATTCATATAAATTTATGGTCAAGCACGGATATTGGCACCTCCATTTATTATTAGTTTACTTCATTGAAAAAGTTTACAAAAATATTAAAATTACCCCTCAAACCCTAAACAAATTTCATCTTGTAAAAGTAAATTTATAAAAGTGATAATTAAGCCTGAGAAATAAAAGATTATGAGGCAAATTGTCAAATCCTGCATAGTTTGGGAGACAAAAAAATTCTCTAAAAATAATTTCAAAAAGAAATGACAAAAACACCACTGCATTAATCGCGTGCCGAGCTCCGGTCGCCGGAATCTTCCAATAGGAGGTAAAGTGAAAAAAAAAGCAAAACGCACAATTCAGGAGGTAAATTGTACAAAATAAAAGATTAGGAGGTAAAGTGTCAAATTATATATAATTTGGGAGGGAATATCTTTATCTCAATTTTAAAATCACTACTTATATCATATTATTATCTCTAAATTTATATATTTATTAGTAATATATTTTTATCCTATATTGTATTTATTCATATGATAAATGTGAATTTGATAAATAAAAATAATAAATATCTCCACCTTCCTACTTAATGATTAAAGAGAAGAAATCAAATTAGCCTCTAGAAAAATACATTTTGATATTGTTTCTTATTAAATAATATGGAATAAATATATCACCGTACTTTGTGCATTAATATATGATTATAATGTAATGTATTAATATTATTATTTTTATTTACTTTCCTCGTGTTTGTAAAAATATCGTGAAACGAAAAAAAATAATTTTAGTTTTTTCATATTTAAATACCATAAGACGCACTCGCACGCACACACATATAATTTCTCATCTTGTCTACTTTTTTTTTTTTTTTTTTTTGTATAGATTGATTATAATTTTATTTTTTAGAAATTGAAAGAAAAAAAATAATTCATTCTTGTGAAGGTAAATTTATAGGCAAGATTTTGGGAAGAATTATGTAATTGCAATTTTAATTCTCAAAACCATAAAATTCCTTAGAAACCCACCATTTAATGAATTTCATGAGAATCTACATGAAAGTGAGGATATTAGAAGAAAATTCATAAAATTCTAAATTGAGAAACACTTAAATCTTATGGAATTTATAAAATTCTAAATTGAGAATGCTTGAAATTGAAAGTAATTTTAAAATTCATACAATTCCACATTGAGACACCTACTTAACCTTACCATTGTTACTCCACGAAGGCTCATAACAAGGAGAAGCTGCGTTGCTTTTTGAATAAAGTTAAAAAGAGTGTGTTGGAAACCAAAATTTTTGGTTTTCCTCAATTATAAAAAAAAAAAAAATAGTAAATAAATGATTGTTTATACCTCAAAAAATATATTTTACTTTTTTCCTAAAATATTTTTCATCATTTTTTTCTCATTTATTTCCCTCATCCCTCTTACCTCTCAACTACCATTAATTTTCTACCACACAAAACTTTTATTTTATTTCTCCCCTCTCTTCTCTTTCAACCATAATTAATTACCACCACACAAACTTTTGTGGGTACCATTTGATATTTTATTATATATCACTTTTTTCCTCAAAAAGGTTTTGCATCATTTCTCTTTCATTTATTCTCTCACCTCTCTTATCTCTCAACTACATTAATTTTCTACCACACAAAATCTTTATTTTATTTCTTCACTCTCTCATCTTTCCACCATCATTAATTACCACCACACAAAAATTTTTGTTGATCCCATTTGAAATTTTATTTACCAAATGATTTTATATCTTACAAAAAAATTTTATCTCCCTAAAATTTTTATTTTCACTATTTTCTAGTGAAACGAAACGAAAATGAACGAAAGGATATCCAATCGCAATTGACCATTTTACGAAAATTAAGAAAGATGATTGTGTTATAACTATAGGTATCAAATGCCCATAATATCATTTTATTTAAAATAATTAAAAGTGAAATAATAAAAGTATGAGTAAAAATAGTAAAATAATTTTTAATTTTTATTGGAAAAGTAAAATTAACAATGATTATCTCTTGAAAATACACTTGCTACAGATATAATGAGACAAAAAAAAAATTCTAAATTGCGACGGATAAAACGTAAATGGGAGTAAAAAATACAATTGAACCATGTATTAATTCCTTGTTAGAGTCCTAACACAATTCTAATTCTAAAGGTATAGTTTCAAATTGGAAATTAACGCACCCGGCTCACAATAGCGGCTCATGAAACTCACCAGTCATCAAGAGAGAGAGAATCCCAAGCCAACTTGAAAATAAACATTGCATTAGTACCCACTACCACTGAGCCCTTTGCTCTCCCTCTCTGACAACGCGTTTTTATTTATTTTTTCATTTTATTTTTAATTGAGAACAAAAATAATTACATTCCCCCATTATTTCTGCAACGGAACTATATACATTGGCGGTCTTAAAAACCCCATAGCCTGTAGTAGCTGTGTTAGATTGGGATTTTTGGAGGAGAAGGAAAACTGAGAAGCCATTACAAAAGAAAAGTGAGTCTTCCTTTTTTTTTTTTTTTAATTCTCTTTCTGCGACTAAGAATTTTTGGGTTGGTTTTTGGGTTTTCACTTATTTGTACAAATATACTTTGAATACATACATACATGTGTATGTACGTGTGTGTTTGTGTGTAATCCTGTGCAATTATTTTCTCCTTTGAGACTTGATCAATAATGGTTTTCAATTTCTCCTTGGATAACATGTTCATGAGGCTAGAATCTGTAAACCATAGAACCTCAAAAACAAATGGAAGGCAGTTCAAGCTTCCTCTCTTTGTTGTTTAGGGCCTGCAGTAATATACAATAGTTTCAACAGAAAAATGAGTTGTGCCTTGTCTGTTGAAAGCTAGGAATACTATGCTGAAAGATCAAGTTCTTAATATTGTGTTTCTTGTTATGCATTTTTATACATTACTATTAGTTAAATCTTAAACTTTGTCCTGACCCTAAAGGCTTTAAAAACTACGAAAGATAGTGCCCGAAATTATGAATCAGAAAGTAATCACTAATGTGACTCAAAGTTGAGGAACGCAATGTTGTTGGCGAATGGACTAATAAGGTAGTTTGTGTGCCATACTTGTGTGGAGTTTTATTTTTATTTATATTCACCATTAAACAAAGAGGAAATCTATATTCGTATCTAATGTTTCTTTTTTACACAGCGCTCTTCTAGAATTGGTAGCCATTGGTACCACGGTTTTGGGCGTGATCTATGGTAATGAGTACATAGTTACTGTTACCGATGGGCGTGGTTCACAAGCGGTGAAACCGAATTATAATCATGTCAGTGAAGGAGATGCAATTAAGATCTTTGACATAAGGGAAACTTTCTTGCAACAATCTCCGGCTCGGTAGCATATGCCCAGGCTAGCGGTTGGTGAGATTCTGTCGAAATATAGTAATAATTATTCCAACAAGTCGATGGAGGATATTGTTGACGAGGTCGAGATCGAGTGTTTTCAAAAGTCGAAGAAGCATTGTGAGAGGGATGGTGAGGAAGCTGATGAGTTCCCTGCAGTAGTTTGCATTTATGGGTTTGACGACGTGCACGTCATTACCGGGGCCCCCGACAACGTCGCTTGATGGAAATCGATGTCGATGGTACACCTGTAAAATTCGTGTACCACGGCAGTAGTGGAGAGTATGCATTTGCGCATCTGTTAGAGAACCATGACTTCTCGTCATTAGAAACGATATCTGAATGTATGATGGTGGCCGTTGCTGCTGGTGCCCTCCAAGATTCCGCTTCAGGAGGACATTTCCTAACTGGCTCTTTAATTAAAAGAGGAGGGTCAAAAAAAGTAAGAATCTTCGACTACCAGCAAGGACATTTCCTCCAAGAAAGTTTCCCTATACGGAAAACCAGGCACAGCGTTATCTCTTGCTTCTTTCGAACTAAATTCTAATCGTCTCACGATATATGAGCCACAATAAACAAGGACAATTGCAAATCATTAAGTTCTGGAAACTGGGTCAACAAACTTTCCTCCACTTCCTCATACAATTGCCAAATCATTAAGTTCTGGAAACTGGGTCAACAAACTTTCCTCCACTTCCTCATTTCTCGTACATCAAATCTTCAGACACGACGAGAAGCAATGCCTTCGTCAGATACTTCTCAAGGGCTTCAAAGTGTTTGGCCACCACTTCTACGAGATGTGGTCAGTGAAGGAGATGCAATTAAGGTCTTTGACATAAGGGGGAAACTTTCTTGCAACAATCTCCGGCTCGGTAGCATATGTCAGGCTAGCGGTTGCTGCTGGTGCCCTCCAAGATTCCGCTTCAGGAAGACATTTCCTAACTGGCTCTTTAATTAAAAGAGGAGGGTAAAAAAAGTAAGAATCTTCGACCTACCAGCGGATAGACCACATCTCGTAGAAGTGGTGGTGGCTAAACACTTTGAAGCCCTTGAGAAGTATCTGACGAAGGCATTGCTTCTCGTCGTGTCTGAAGATTTGATGTACGATGTATGGCTTCAAAGAAATGAGGAAGTGGAGGAAAATTTGTTGAACCAGTTTCCAGAACTTAATGATTTGACAATCGTCCTTGTTTATCGTGGCTCGTATATCGTGAGACGATTAGAATTTAGTTCAAAAGAAGCAAGAGATAACGCTGTGCCTGGTTTTCCGTATAGTAAGACTATATGGGTGGAGCATCCCGATAAGAATGCCTTTGAAAATCTAGCTGAAGATATGGAGGTGTCCCTATGAATTCTTGTAAGCATCATCATCATCATTATTATTATTTTTTAAATTATTAATATTTTTTTAGTTTTTCCTTTCTTCCACATACACACACGTGTGTGTGTGTTGGTTCACCCAGTTTCTTCCCCACCCCCCAACACACACACACACACACGTGTGTATGTGTGTGTTGGTTCACTCGGTTTCTTCGCCCAATGCCCCTTTGAAAACCTATGAGAAACCATGCAACTATTTCTATCGTTACCACTTGTCTCTTGTTATTATTTTTACCCTAAAAAGTTGATTTTCCTAAATTGCAAATCTTAGAAATTTTACTTATGGTTATTAAAGATGTGATATTAAAAAAAATCCCCTGCAAATAATGTTGTGTAAGATCAAATTTACCAACACTTGATCGATCGAGTCAATTTCAAGATTTACCAAAGCATTAACGTTGGAATATCCTTTCTAACTTTTTCATGGTTTAATCTTTCTTTGATGGGATTTTGGATGATTTTGCATTGTGGGTGTTTCGTGTCTTACAATACATTAACGTTAGTTTGCTCCTCGTAGTATTTTTTTGTTGGTTATTCAATCATTATTTATTTATTCTTCTCCTCAAACAGGTGCGATGACTAGCTATACTGAAATGATGTTGATGGAAGGAGACGACCAGTCTGGAAGTTTTATGGTTTGCGTCTGCCTTTTTTGGGTTTAACATACATCTGTTAATGTTGATTCATAGCCTTTTTCAGTTTTTCCTAGCTTAATTTGACTCTTACAGTACACTTCTTTGATGAGGTTTAATTTCACACTTGCACCTCTTGGCTGAATTATTAGCTTTTGGATTGGTATTTTGAAATTCTGAGTTTTTAAGCACCACCATATATTTGATTTTACATAAGCTGTGCTTTTGATACTACACGGTAACAAATGCTTTTATATGATTCACTAGCAATGTGCTCAATGTTATTTATACGAAAACTATGCACTATCCAAGGTAAAGCCAAATGTCAGGTTTTTTCAACACTTTTGAACAATTAAAATCTCATGTTATCCGCCCAAATTTCGTATTCCCATTTACAGGAAGAGGAAATGATTCAAAATACCCATTAATATTTTGGTCTTTCTATATTACAAAATGGGTAAAAATAAAAAATAAAAAAGAGTTTTACATTGTTTAAAAAGGTAAAAAAGACAACCTCGGCCCATTTAACTATCTAGTCAAACCATCGGTCAAACAAGTAAAATCATTAAGGGTGTGTCAATAAAAATAAGTTCCCTCACCTTTTTTTTTTTCTCCTTTTTTTTAGAGCTTAAAAGCTCTCTTCAAAAAAATTACTAAACAAATTTAAAGAGTATATAAAACTTTTAAACATCTTATAAGTTATTTAAAAAAGCTTATAAGCTCGATCAAACACCCTCTAAGGACATGCTTGGTCGAGCGGATGGATCTCGAGGTTGATGGCCTATATATTTTTTCTAGGTTAAGTTGTCAAACATCCAGGTCTTGATGTTGTTTGTGGGTAATGCTTTGTTTGTTATCATTCTTTGGGAATTGGCGCGTATAATTACGAGGGCTAACGAATTTAGTTTTTTTTGGTGTTTGTGAAACTTGCGAACTTTTACAACATTTTGCGCTACTTGCGTTATATATTATTTTAAACATAAACGTTGTTGATTTTAATAATTTGTGCTCCTAATTTGAATAATACTCTTTATGATTATCACTAACCATTGAAGATGATCTAATAAGCAAACTAGTCAAAGTGTTCTGTTTTATTGGCCACTATTCCACATTTTGGTTTTTTTTTCTTTTTCAAACCAATTCACCAAATATCTCATCAACAATTGTTACTATAAATATAGAAAAAAAAAACAATAATAATAATAATAATAATAATAATAATGATTAATAGGGAATCAATAAAGATCAAATATCATGAAACAACAACAACAACAATAATAATAATAATAATAATAATAATAATAATATAATTAATAGGGAATCAATAAAGATCAAATATCAGGAGCTCAAAAAGTATACAAATCCCATAGTGACGTTTAAATTCAATATTATGGAAATTTTTTAATTTGCACAATAGGAATTTAATTTTTTTTCCATTACGACTTTAATATCTTATGGTTAATACCGAAAAAAGAAATCCTTAGAGCATCTCCAGCAGTGTTGGATAATGGCGTTGGCCGCTATTTTAGCGATAGAAAACTCCTCCAGCAGTGCGTCAAGTGTTGCGCTATTATAATGGGATTATACAGTGCAGCGTTTTTTTTTCTTCAGATGTTGTAAAACCTTTTTATTTTATTTTTGTATAGTTTTTGGATTCTGAAAGGTTTGGTTATGGTAAGGGTGACTGAAAAGTAATGTTGCATGTTAGAGTCTATGCATTGTGTTTATTGCTGTAATATTACATGTTTGATGGTTTTTGTTTTTTTTAATGGTAAAGGGTAATTACAAAAATTGCCCTTAAACTTGTCTTAATTACAAAAAACTCCACTTATTTTTTTAAACTATAAATATCATTTGTAAAGTGTTATAAATAGGGGACTGAGATTTGTATTTACTATTTACCTAACAAATGATTGAGAGGGCAATATGTAAAAAGGAAAACAGAGTTCTTTGTGTGATTTTAAAAGATCAGCCTTTTGATTACGCTAGGTGATAATACCATTTTCAGCATTATGCACTATATTTATAAGTTTTGCACTATTTTAGGGTATAATCTGAACTCCAATATATTCTATAATATTCTTTATTTTCATCATTTATTTGTTATTATTATTAACTAATGAACATAGGGCA
>BMAC01000005.1:4092339-4126445 GCA_014905375.1 Phtheirospermum japonicum | reverse complement strand
TGCATTCCTCCGTTGTACAAAGTAACGATCATGATTTTTTTACAGCATCGACGATACGCAGGGAATAAACTTCGACACATCCGATAGCGTCGACGAAACTGCTCTTCATTGTACGTGGGGATTTGCTGAAAAGTAATCGTTGAAGAGATTTTCAGCAGCTGCTTCTCGAGGTCGAAAAATTGTTCTTCGACCATGAACAGAGCCGCCATGAATAGGTTCAGCGTTTTGCTGCCTAATAAGAAATTCAGATACCATAAGATTGTTATTGTATATTTGTTGAACAACTAGTTGTTGTTCTGTTTCGTAATTATCGATCAACTGTTGAAACCTCATCATCAGATGAGCTCGAAGAAGAAGATGAAGATATAGTATGAAGGTTATTATAATTGAAATTCATTTTCCTTCAATGAAACAAGTAAGGTGAGGGACAGATTTTTGTAGTGAGGATAAAATGAATACATCAAATGTACATTATATAATTGTCCATGGATGAATGAACACTATTCAAGAAAGCACAATCCTTGTGTTTTCAATTATGGCCGTTGATCATAAAATTCATTTGCATCCTATCCGTTCAATGCTCATCTCCAAAAGCTGAACACTATTCAAGAAAGCACAATCCTTGTGCTTTCAATTATGGCCGTTGATCATAAAATTCATTTGCATCCTATCCGTTCAATGCTTATCTCCAAAAGCTGAACACTATTCAAGAAAGCACAATCCTTGTGCTTTCAATTATGGCCGTTGATCATAAAATTCATTTGCATCCTATCCGTTCAATGCTTACATCCAAAAGCTGAACATCATTCAAGAAAGCACAATCCTTGTGCTTTCAATTATGGCCGTTGATCATAATATTCTTCATTTCAATCATAGCCCTCCATGTGTATCTCTAAGTTTCCTATAAATAGACCATGTAACATATATTATTTGATACATAAAATCAGAAAAATCACAAATTACTAGTCATTCCATTTTTTTAGCACCCTCTACTCATCTCAATAATGTCAAAGTCACATTCTAAAAATTATACTGTTGCAGAAGATCGACATCTTACCGTGTATCTTGATGTTTCACAAGATCCAATTGTGGGAATAAACCAATCAAAAGATCAATTTTGGAAGGCGTATTGCTGAGAAATATAATTCTGAAAAACCAAGTTCTAATATGGGTTACCGTACCCAAAGATCACTGCAATGTCGTATGCAAGTCATTCTCAAAGATTCAAGAAAATTCAATGGTTGTCTTCAACAAATTGAATATATGAATCCCTAGTGGTGCAAATGAACAAATACTCGTAAGTAGTAATTTAAATACGCTTTATTTCTATTTCTTTGTCATAGTAGAATTTCTCTCTAATTTCTAGCATCTTTGCAATATTAATGCAGCTTGAGCGTGCAAATGAGTTGTTGGATGCAACAAAGAGATTATGCTAGCGGATTTAAATTTGACCACGTATGGTCTCTTATGAAAAATTATGTGCAAAGTGAAACAATTGGTGGAGTCAATTCATTTGCGGAAGAAGAGAATGTGTCGGACTCACCTAATCCTTCGAATCCTTCGTTATCTTCATTTTCTATCAATTTAAGTGATGAAAATGAAAATATTAATAGTGGAGGTTCTTCTTCACAACGACCCGAAGGGGTAAAAAATCCAAATTGAAAAGAAAACAGAATGAGGATGCATCTATTTTCGTAAAAACGCTTAAGGAAGAAAATGAGAAATTTCGAGAAATATTATTAAGTTCAGCCGCAAAAAGAGATCGTGATATTGAAGTTCAAATGAAAAAAATTGAAGCAAGAAATCGTAAATCTAAAATAAATGAATTGATGAGAGAAGATGACATTTTAATGATGAATTTGGAAACCATTTCTGATCCAGTACGACGCGAATTCTTCCGATCGGAGCAACAACAAAATTATGCAGAAGCGAAGATAAGCACAACAACCAGACCAACAAGGCTCTAGTACATTTAATATGTTTGGTCAATTTTTTCCAGATGTTGGAGGGGATGGAGCTGGTCTTCCAGATTATTAAGAAAATATTATGTGTGTTTTATTTGTATTTTTAATAATTTTCTATTTAGTTGTCGGTATGTAATTTAAATTTGGTACTTTTTTGTTTTAAATGTGTGTGTGTTTATTTGTATTTTTAATAATTTTATGTAATTTTATCTATATTGGTAATTCTATGTTTCTACATTTTATATTGTAATTTTATGTGTAGTATTTTTAATATTTTTACTTTTTTTTATTATTATATTACGTTAAATTAAAAACAACATATATATAATGTATATATTACATTAAATATATATTATATTAAATTAAATACAATATATATTACATAAAAAGATAACATAAAAAAAGATATTACATTAAATATATATTACATTAAATTAAATACAATATATATTACAAATAAAATAGATATAAATATAATAAAAAAAAAAAAAAAAAGTAACGCACAAACAGTGCAGCGCTATAATTGGAAAAAAGGGGGAAATCAAACAAACAAACTACTTAGCTAGACTGTCTGCCCCATAATGGCCAAGCACTGTACTTCAACAGTACAATCTTTTCTATAAGATGACTGCTTAAAAGCTCCCTCCCTAAACCATAACATCATTTGATTGAGCCTTTTTGTCTATTTAGCTTTTTTTTTTCTTTATCACACAGGTATCACTTCCACATTTGATGTGTCCTCGCACCTCAACATGATGCCGTCGAAACTAGCCGGAAATATACACTTGCTCCACTGGCATCCCGTCGTGAAGGGCTCGGCTGGCGGAACTATCATCAGCACGTTTTCGTTCCTCTGAACGACGCCCATCACACTTACGGTGGTCCCTTCCTTAATATACCTACCACGAACCGAAAATTCAAATTTAGAAACTCGATAAAAATGAGATTACGAGTTATTTCACAAATTGCACCCTCGGTTTGTTATATTGTGATTAGGTCAAACCCCAAAGGGTATTCTTGTAATTTATCCTTTAAGTACAATAAGTGGGACAACTAGACAAGCAATGTGTAATTACAAATAATCCTTTGATATTTTTATGTGCAACTTTGCAAGAAAAAATGTTATTTTTTAATTAGGTCAAACCTCAGGAGTATTTTGGTAACTATCCGTTAATTATATAATTAAGTGGCATAAGCGATGAGTAAGTTACCCTTCTTTCAGTCGCATTAAACGATCATCGAGCGATAGATTTCTCTCTGCCAACCAACGGACAAATTCCGGAGGAGCATCGTTTTTGAGAGGATCAACGTCGATGGAAACAGTTTCGTCCACATAAGGAGCCACACGTGCACCATACCCAGCTTTGACCAATGCTCTCAGCCCAGACTGGAAATCGGAGATGTAAAAGTCGACAGCATGTTTCTGCAATGCATCATTTGTGGACAAGAATTCAATGTAAGACACTTCAAGCTTCAAAATCAATTAAATATATTTAAATGTTAATAAAATCAGTCCAGGGGACAAAAGTTAAAAGCTCCTACAAGCAGCCTAAATGTCATGCAGGTCCCATAAAACTAAAATTTAAAAATAAAAAAATAAAGAAAAAATGCCCCCAAAAAAATAGAAAAACCCTAACTAAACTAACTAAAAACTAAAACAAGAATCCTAAAACTCATTTAAAATTTTGAAAACCTAAAATAAAACTAAAAACCCTTAAATAAACCTAAGAAAAACTAAACTAAATAAAAAACTTAAAAAATAGAAAAGAAAAGAACGTGAAAAACTGAAAAACCTTCAAAGAGTAAAAAACACAATTAAGAAAATTCAGAAATGACAGCAAAAGTGACTGAGTTTAGGAAACACACCTCCGAGAATCTAAGAGCCCATGTGAAACGACGTTGTGTAGGAGTTGCAGCCTTGGATTCCCATCCCCTATACTCGTATAAACTCGTAGTCGTGTACACACATCTCGGAAACTTCTGGAAGGATGATTTGAGGGGAACGTTTCCACATGTGACCACCTTCCAAATATAAAACCCAGAGTAAAATTATTTTAAAAAATGGAAAAAAAAGATTTATCAGTGACAAAACTAGTAACGACAGATTTTGCATGGTAATGTAACGACAAAATTTGCATGGTAATATATCAACAATTCCAATCTTAAAGGCCGTTAGATCAAATCACTAATATCCCACAACACAACAAGAACGAAAGAACATAATAATAAATAAAATAGATTAAAAAATTGCATACTCCAGTGACTTTGACGTATTGGCCGTTTTTGGCAGTTCTCAGCTCGGAATCGGGATAGCTGGCGATGTATCCAGTAACGGCTTTTCTACCCCAACAAGAATTCCACACAAACAGGGCAACAACAATGCCGAACAAAACAGCAACAACGACAAGGAGAATAGCATTATGAACAGCTCCGAGAATAAAGCCCCCAGCAATAAAGCCCATCACGAAAATCAGAAAAACGGACCATAAGATGGGTCTCGGGAGGTTCTTTTTGAACGAGTACTCGTTTTCCTGACCAAGATTTGTCACAGCCACGTTGTTACTGACCGACGAGCCATGCGATTTGATCGACCCGCTCGGGTCCAGATGCCCGGAAAACTTCCTTGGGGCCCCAGACGAGTTCAGCGGGCCGGATGAGATGGGCCCGGACGTAATGAGGCCCGTTGTGGGGAGAACCGGGGGTAGCGGGCCGGAGTTTTGACGGGTCACTGGCGTAACCCCACCGGATTGAGGGCCCGAGAACCTTTTGATAGGTTCGCCGTGTTTGCTCAGCGGGCCCGAATTGGATTTCTTCATCGAAGCGGACCCGGAGACCCCCATGGATGATACCGGACCGGAGGTGGAGTAGCTGGACCGGGCTGCAGCGTTCGGGTTCATAGGTCCGGATTTCCTGGATTTCGAGGCGTCAACGGGAATGACGAACATCTTTCCGAGCTCGCCTGATTTTTTGATGTCACCACCGGTGTAAGGCATAGCCACTGAGCTCATGGTCGGCGTTTTTTCTTTGGGCTGCTCCGGGCGGCCTGAAACGTAGAGGCCATTGCTGAGCTGGTGAGACGGGAATCTAGAACCCATTGGGTATTCCTTAAAGAGTATGACGTAATGGGAAGTGACGATTTATTGATTTAGGTCTCTGAACAAAAGAAATGAACTTTATCAAAAAACGACAAACAAACGTGTAAATAAAGAAAACGACAATGGCCGGAAAAAGGAATGAATAATAAACAGTTATGATGTCAACAACGAGATTCTAATCCCGACGATTAAGGGACGAGACAAAAAAGGAAACAAGAAACGACAAATTATAACGAAACAAACTTTAACAAAAGCAATCAAAGGGCCGCCGAATAAGAATCTATGTTTTTGTATTTAATTTTTGGGGTAACGTAAGGCATGATAAACACGTGGAAAAAAGGGAAACGTGAATTGTAATGTAGAAACTGCACGTTTGAAATATGATTTTCGCTATAACATGCATGGTAAAACATCAAAAGTAAATGACGTATAAAAAGTGAACATATTATCTAGACAGACTCAATCTCTTTTATCCAATCTAGCTTACACTTCAAACAACCTCATGAGCTTTAAAACCGTTTTATTTCGGATGAGAGCTAAGAAAACCACAACGTGCACACACACACACAAAAAAAAAAAAAAAACCCAATAATAATAATAATAACAAATATTTTGCATATGGAAAAAACAATTTATTCAAAGCAGTTAAGACTAAAACTTCATGTTTAGAACTGTATAAATAAGAATTGCAAGGTCTATAAACTAAATGAGCACGTTGCTTCCCCCTCACCCCCTGAAAAAACATGACAAGTCACTTAAAACTAACAATATGCAACAAGTATCACGCTACAACTGCAATGTGCTTGTGTGTGTGTGAGAGAGAGAGAGAGAAAGATGATGAAGTAAACAACCAAACCTTCAGTCTTGTGAGCAAGAACCAAGAGAAAGATCAGTATAAATTGTGAGAAAAATAAGGAAGGAAAATAAAGATATAACCACAGCTCTGATAAAAAGAAAAACTGGCTGTCATAATTTCATCAATAAAAGCAGAATCTTCCGAAAAAATGACGTGAATCAATAAATACAACCAACAATTTCTTAGTCAGCAGCACATGTGCAAGTGTTCAAGGGGTTGCACAAAACAACAACAGTTTTTTTAAATACATCCATTTTCTGTTTTAGGAGTGATGCACAAAGTACAAAAAAACTGAAACAAATTGCCCGAAAACAAGGAATGGAACAGGACATGAAAATTTACACAGAAATTCAGAATTGCTTAGAAATAAATAAATAAATAAATAAATAAATAAATAAATAAAATCACAAATCCGAATATTTGACGGTTTGTTGCTCTTCTAGAAATGAAATCAACTCCGGACATATTATTTTCCAGTACTCCAATTCAAGAAATCAACAAAAATGATACCAACTCATTCTCAGTACACACACGCACAAAAAAAAAAGGAAAAGGATAAAAAAAAAAGAAGGCTTTTCTGGGCAAAGTCACAGGAAAACACATTTGTAGGTTGAACTGGGATTAGCACTGCATAAATCAACTAAAGAGTACATACCCAATTCACCATTTGAAGCAAATAAACAACATAAGGCACTAAAAAGAAAAAGAAAAAATGGTTGGGTTTGAATTTGAAATGAAATGGGATTAGTTTGCATTCGGTTTAAGAAAAAATTCAAGTAAATCCCATAGTTTATAAATACTCCTTCAAAATTTACTCATTCCGAACACCTAACAAAAATTTTAAAAAAGCAAATCCATTCAAATCATTCCCTGCCAAACACAATGAGCGAAAACAATAATTAAAAACAAAAACAGAAACAGAAACAATTTCTTGCTTGAACTCCAAAAAAAAAAAAAGAAGAAGAAAAATAGCAGTACCTGAAGATGACAGCAGAAGAAGAAGACTAAAGGGCACGTGAAATTTCATATATGAATGATTAAGAGAAACAGAAAAAGGCCGTTTTTACTCCGGATTCTGGTGCGATCCCATCACCAAACCACACAATTTCTTAAAAGTGCTTGAAAACTGAGTGCTGAGACTTGAAAAAGCCGCAACGACTGGTGGGTTGTTTTGTCTTGGCCTGTACCATCCAAACAACAGATTACATTTACAGGCGAGAAAAAAGTTATATATATATATATATACCAACAACAAAAACTAAAAAGATTTCTTTTTTTCCGGAAAAACCATAAAATATGATGGTATTATTAGTTATTACTGTGACCGCAAACCCATAAATTAAAGCAGTAATTATTATTATTATTATCAGAGAGAGAAATCAGGGAGCGAAAAGACACCCACCTTCCACTTTCTCAAACATACTCTCCCTCTCCCTCTTCACTTCTCCACACTCTGCTCTTATTGTTATTTTTACTCTGATAATTTTTGTTTTTTGGTACATCAACTTTTATTAATTGTCATACCGGTACATGGGGTTTTTAAACCGACTCTCGATTATTTATATTAATATAAAATTATCCCATTCATTTAATTAAAAGTTGGCATGAAGGACAAAATAGACAAATCACTTATAAATTCTAGTTTGATGCTTGAATATTTTGCACCAAAGCAATGTAATGCAAATACGTGTTAAACGCAGTATAAATAGATTAATTGGGGTTTAATCAGGATTTAAGGAAAAAAGACACTTAGATGGGACAATGATGACAATAAGTATGTCTTTTTAATGCTATTTGCCATGCTTAATTTTGTTTAACTATTAGGGTTAGCTTGAATATAGTGAAACGTGCATATATTATTGTCACTCCAAATCATAATGTGTAAATGACAATAAACATATCTGTATTTATGGTTAATTGCCATGTTCGATTTGTGATTTGACTAATTTAGTGAGCTTGTGTTTTTCAATTGAAGGGATATCTTGACCTTGGCTAACAAAACTTTGAAGTCATTATATATATATATTAGTAGTAAACAGCAGTCAAATGACACTTGACATTTAAGTTACCGAGAATAACAGTTGAAAAAAAAAATAAATAAAAAAGATGAAATAATTTTAAGTTGAACATTAATCCCATGGTACTGTGTAATGTTTGGTTGTGGTCTGCATTTGAAGCTATTTATTTATTTATTTGATTGATTTTGAGATATGTATTAGTCGTTGAATTAGAAATTAGTTGTAGGCTAGTCAAATTGAGGGAATGATTTTGTTTTTAATTTCTTTGCTTAAAAGCTCATTTGGAGTATCCATGTTGGAGATATGATTTTATGTTAATTCCTTTGCCTATAAGCATTGAGTTTCTCTTTTTTCTATTTTTCATCATGTTTATACTATACTATGCTATACGTACAAAATCATCATATGAACGTAGCATGAATTGTGAATGTTCAAATATAAAATGGAACACTAAATAAAATAAAGAATGTCATTGAGATATTATTTCACCTTTTTTGCTTTTACAATATTACCCTTAATGCACCATTATGGAATTCTGAATTTGGTGTGAAAAAGTTTTTGCTTTTACTTTCTCATTACTGATTTTATGAAAGTGAAATAAAAAAATATGATACTATCTTAATGAATTACTAAAATTTCAATCTCACAATCTAAACGGTATAATTAAATAAATTATGCAATCATATACAGTGGATCCTACTTTATATTTATGAGAGATGTTATAACCCTAACCGCTGATTAATGATATTGAAATCCTATGATGTACGTGCTAAGTTTCTTGTCCTATATCCATCCAATCTGAGACTAAGAGTAGACTGCATTTATTTTGTTTCGGTGATTAATTCTCAATGATTTCGAACAATTTCCCCAAAATCGTATGTACAATCTGATGTATTAGGTTGAATTTATACACTATACTAAATTATTGTAGTATTAGATTTACTTTTGACTCTATCAATTACAGTTACCAACATTTTATTAAATTTGCCTTTTAATTGTGTAAATTCAAGCCCTCCAGTCATTTATAATCCGAATCT
The DNA here is from genome assembly GCA_014905375.1 of Phtheirospermum japonicum. Lineage (NCBI taxonomy): Eukaryota > Viridiplantae > Streptophyta > Magnoliopsida > Lamiales > Orobanchaceae > Phtheirospermum > Phtheirospermum japonicum. The sequence continues at coordinate 4,117,475 of BMAC01000005.1, read as the reverse complement.
CAAATCACCCATATATATTAATGAAAAATCCTGCTAATCTATGTGTTTATTTAGCATGTTTTGTTTGACAAATAAAAAATTATTCTGTTTCGGTTGCCTATGTTTCATCCGAACCTAATATTTACCTAATTTAATATTTTCCTTTTATTATATTCTGCCTAACTTTATATTTTTAGTTTATTATATATTGCGTAATTTAATATTTTCCATTTATTATATTTTTGCCTAATTCAATTTTTTTTATTTAATTCAATATTTCTTTCTATCCCCCTAAAATATAAAATATAAACAAGTCATTTTTTATTAGTATAAAAATATGAAAACAATTATTTTAATTAAGAAAATTTACATATGAATGAATTTTAATTACAAAAAAAAAAAACTTGATTTATGAAAATAACAAAATAAGTTGTATTGATAATAAAAGTCAAAATAATTTTTTTAAAATATTTTATATAAATAAATTACGATTTATTTGAAATAAGCCAAGTGTGAACTGAATATTAATAATGAATGAATTCAATATAAATATAAGAATATAAAATTATATCGTAATAATTAATAAATATTGATTAGACACTGCTACAATGTGACACAGACTGAGATTATATATCTTTTGAAATTCTCAACGTATGTAATTAATAAGTATCAATGAATTTTATCTAAATATTAAAATAGAATTAATAAATAGAGATTATATACGGATTCAAAATGTGACATTTTTTGAATTTTTCTGAGTATGTAATAAAGTTATTAACAAATTTAATCTAGACAAGAAATAATAAAATTATTCAATAAATACAACAATTAACAAATTGATTAGACATGTACGAGACGCAGGTGGAAATCATCATTTGAATTTTTATTTTGAATTTAAAACTATATAATTATCATAAATATTTTTAATATTTATCTTTCAATAAATCTCATGTAAGAAATAAATCTCATGTAAGAAACGAGTGTTAAACTAGTATATTGTTTTAACAACTTAATAAGAATTTTCAAATAAATTTAACAAAACACCCTTTAAATAAATGGAAGCAGTTTGGGCTAAAATCTTTATTTTATTCTCAAAAAGAGAAGCCCATGCCCATTCAATTATCCGAAATTTTTTCCAGTTCCAGCCCAAATGTATCGATTTTACTAAAAAGCCCAACTGAGAGGAGAATATTAAAATGGAACAGCACCTGAATATTGTTGCAAGTAAACAGGGTAAATGTCAAATTCTATCAATTCTAAATTTCTAACAATCCAAAAGAAACAAAGCTCAAAACAAGGAACTCAAGTCCCAAAGGTATATATACGGCTATTATAAACAACGCGTTCAGGTATACAATAAGGTGAATGTGAAACGAAACAAACACGACCAACCAAGTTACAAAGCTTGCTCCACGACGTGAATCGCCTACGCATTTGGTTCAAGCTGCAGTGACAAAAGGTCAAAAAAAAAAAAAAAAAAGTTATCAGACAAGTGTGTGGATTATTGGCATAAGAAGCAAGCATTATCTATAATTATTAGATTAGCACATCCCAATTCATTAAAACGCAATATGTCATACCTGCACGACTCAAACCAATTCCACATTTTTCACTCACAACCGTAAAGTCCATTTTTAAAATGGATTCTAGATTCTCAATTATGTATCCTTCTAACTCCAACTTATTGATCATAATAATTTTTGCACCAACAAAAGACAAATTGCAATATAGGATATTCAATCAGGGCACAAGAAAAAAAAAAGTCAAAATGTAAGATTGCACGAAGAACAAATAAAGTCCGATTATCGGCTGCATTGATTTGTATCATTTTCAGACCTCTCTCATGTGGCAGGTTATGCTTATATATGACCTTAGAAGTGAAATATGAATATAATGCCAGCATGGATTAAATGCTTGATTAGAATATACAAGGGAATTGATTCCTAATCTCATCCCTTGTAATCCGGGCAATTCAGGATTGTATGCAGCCTCAAATTCAATCCAGTGCAATTGACAATAGTATAATTTTAAACAATTATCCTTAATGCTGCATTCATTGGGTCCAGAATATAACCAACAAACGCAAGTCGGCAACTTGCCAGATTCATAGGCCCAAAATAATGATATATCAAAGTTCCAACATCAATAATAGAAAACACTGTACATAAATATTCCCAATCAATTCAAATTTTCGAAAACGAAATGAATCCCAAGCCAATTTAACCTAGAAATCCAAGCAAGTGAAAAGTAGGTAGCATTTGGTGAGATGGTATTGAAACGAATCCAAAAAATGAGGGGGAATTTAATTATTAAAAAAAACTGGGGGACCTGAAACGGCGTCGGATCAATGGGCGGCGCCGTGTTGCTTCTGATGTTGAAGGTGGCGGAGCTCCTCGGGCAAGGCGACGAGGTAGGAGAAGAGCATCCCGCCGAAGCATATGTGATAGAGAGGTTGAACGGAGCTTGTCTCTATGTAATTGGCGTGGTAATTGTCGAGACCACGTTGGACGGTGCTCTTTAGGTAACGGGCAGGGAAAAGGAAAAAGCTTCTCATCGCCATTTTTGTATTTCTTAAGAGGTAAAATAATCCGATGATGAAGAAGAAGAAGTTTATGGGGCAAATCAATCGGAACATTAAATTTAGCGGATATTCGCACCTTGCTACTCCAACCATCAAATATTATTGATCCAGGTTAAATGTCCAACATACTTTTGAGGTTATTTTTTTATTTAATATATATTTTTGCCTGATATACTAGCGGTGCGTTTGCAAAGCAGGACCGAATAGGACTAATTGGGATATCCCAAGTAGTGACGAGTTTGAAAATAGAGTGCACAACCCGGTTTAGTAGTCCAGGCCCGATAGAAATTCTAATCTTGTTTGATAAATCCGTCCAGCCAGGGACCCTGGGATTTCATTATCCCGTCTTTTGGAGGAAAGTGAAATTACCCATCTGCCCTTGCTTAAGCTGGTGATTTGACGATCTTGCCCTCACCTGATGACTTATTTACGAGAAGACCCCTTCAAATATATCTCCACCCGCACACTGGAACCCTAATCTCACAATCTCAGACGCTGCATCCGTCGACTCTCTTCTGCTCACGCCAACACGGTAAGGATTTGATTAATGCTTGAACAATAATTCCCTTTTGATTTGCACGACGAGGGTTTACGAAATATTTTCCCTAAATTATTCACTCGCCTTCACCTTCGATTGTCGATACCTTTTTTCCGAAATCAATTGTATTGTGTTTTTAGGTGCTGCATTTGGCTAGTTGTTCAGCTGCGATTTAGATCTGTGCTTCGAGGATTTGAAGTGGTTGCAGTTGGTTCGGGAAGTTCGTTCTCAACACGTCCAGGTGTGTTCTAATAATCTCCTTTTGATTATATCCACTTCAGCGGCATACGGATGTGAGAATATGTTGGCATGACTTCCAAATTCTTACAAGATCCGTTCTGACGTTACTTATGATATGTAGAATTTAGGGATCTGATGGATTAATCACAATTCATGGCTATTCTTGTGTCTCATTGCTACTATTAATTTGAATTAGATCTCTGTTCCATCTGTAATATGCTATAAGTCATGTATGGACATTCTGATCTTCCTGATGAGGTGACAAGCTATGTTGAAATAGTTTATTTTACCCATTCTTATGTGTTAGGAATTTTGAAATTGATTTCTTAGTTAGTTAAATTATGAATGAGAAGGCCTATTGGCGAATTCTTTAATTTGGTCCCGGGCGTTGGCTTATGATTCGGTCTTTGATACGCAAAAAATGATCTGTTGTGTGCATATTAGAGTCGAGGGAATATTCAACGTTATAGGTTAATGTGTCATGATTGGCGATTGAATTAGTTGTTTAAAAAAAATATGAAATGATTGGTCAGTGTGGGTGTAAACTAGTCGAGGCGAGCTCGAATTCGGACTCGGTTACCAATATTAAGAGGTTACACTGTCATGTGTAGTGTTTCGAATCCTGGTTATTGAATACCATGCATAAGTTGACGACATTGATCAAATGGGTCATTACAGTCACTCTTAATTCGGAACTACTAGATATTAGTTATTGCTGTTTTTTTTCACTCTTTCTCATTGTGAATCACATACAGGTACATCTCGTGAATGCATTAGGGTTTGGCATGTTAGTTTGGGACCTAGGTTATCCAACCACGAATGCGTCAACTGATTTGGTGAAGCGTGATATTATTTCACGATGAATGAATGTTAATTAACTTACTCTTTTATGTAATTCTGGTTCCGCAAACAATATCTAATATCCATTTCATATTCTCTTCCAAAAATTCCTTTAAACAAAAAAAAAAAGTATTCCCACGAGTCATGGAGTTTACGGAGGAAGAGGTGGAGGTGGCCTTGATCGTTGAAAGCATTATAAAGATGTTAAGGATTTTCCTGATTCTTGTGTATTTCTATAGCAAAACTTTTGTAAAAATCCACCGTAAGAGGCGTAGATCCCTTGACAACATACGCGAACCACTCATTGAGAGGCTACCAATTCGGATTTCACACTTGCGTAGACTAGTTGATGTAAGTGACAGGACTTGTATCGACCAACTTCGGATGGATAGGAATGCGTTCGGTAGATTGTGTTACCTATTAGAGAGTGTCGGGGGTCTGCTGCCCTCCCGTGATATACTAGTTAGCGAACAAGTCGCTTTATTTCTGTCTGTCTTAGCCCATCATCAAAAAGATCGTGTTGTGAAACATGCCTTTTCGAGGTCCGGGCAGTCTGTTAGTAAGCACTTTCACCTTGTTCTTGATGCGATTTTGAGGCTGCATCCGATACTAGCCGTTACACCCAAAGAGATCGATGAAAGTTGCACCGATGTCAACTGGAAATGGTTTAAGGTACTTTCCACCCATAACAAGAAGAATAGTCAAACCTTCAATCCAACAAACACATAAATCATCCATAACCTTTTTTTTTCCTCTGACTAAATGCATAGGGCTGCCTAGGTGCACTGGATGAGACATATATTCAAGTTCAGGTGCCACTTAGTGAGAAACCTCGATATCGAAATCGGAAAGGCGATGTGTCCGTTAATGTTCTAGGCGTTTGTGACCAAAATATGAATTATATATTTGTACTCACTAGTTGGGAAGGATCGGCCACAGATAGTCATGTGCTACGGGACGCAATCAGTAGGCGAAATTATTTGAAGATACCCAATGGTAAATAAAATAATTGTTACCATCTTACATACTTTCAAAACCCGTTAAATGTAATCCAGATACTTCAATCCATACCATCTCATATGAATTTGTATCGTAACTGATATTTCAAATAATTCCAGGCCAATATTATTTGTGTGACTGTGGTTACACGAATGGTCCGAGATTTCTTGCACCATATAGGGGTGTTAGATATCATTTAAATGAGTGGCGTAGTGGTGCTGGGGCCCCCCAGAATTACAAAGAACTCTTTAATTTGCATCATTCAAAGGCTCGCAATTCTATTGAGAGGTCATCCGGTATATTAAAGAAGAGGTGGGATGTCCTAAGGAGTCCATCATTTTACAACATTGCAACCCTGAACAAAATGATTATGGCGTGTTGCTTGATTCATAATCTCATTCGTACTAACATGGCCGTAGACCTGATCGAGTGCCTCGATGAGGAATCAGAAACGTCCGGCAGTAATGAAGATACAACCCCCAAAGATTACGTTGATCAAGTTCAACCGTCACAGCAATGGACAGACTGGAGGGACACGTTCGTCGCGGCCATGTACGAGGATTGGAGGGGTGCAGCTTAGCTCAAACTAGAGACAACGTTTGAAGAAGTTCAGACTTACATTTGTTCCATTCTCCGATTGTTGACTTATTCATGAATGTTATATTGTTTGAAGTGATTCAACCCACTATTCACGAAATACAACAGTACGAACTTGTATTACGTAAATCACATACATATACATTTACTCAATGCACTCTTCAAGCCTGATCGGCTGTAACAGTAATAATTAAAGATAGACATTTGGTTGTACTAAGAAATACTCGATTATTGTGTTGTCGTTGATAATGTCTGTGAATCACATTTGGTTATCCAATCTTATAGAAGAAAAGTATCATGTCTTGCTATTACTGATTATGTTTTTGCTATTGGGAAATTGATACGTGTGTGCGCTTTTACATTTGACCAATTGGTGGGAACTCTTATAATGGACCGGAAGTATCAACATATTAGATAATCTAGTGCAGGAATGGAATCATCAGGAAGTTTTGTGAAACCATCATCGGGTCGTCCTAGCCGGAGAACGTGGTCCGTTGAGGAGGAAAAGATCCTCGTGCAAGGGTTGAAAGACCTTGTCCAACGGGGATGGAAATCGGATAATGGTTTCAAGGCGGGGTACGCGTTCATGATGGAGAAGCATATGGCGCAACATTTACCTGGTACTGACATCAAGGCCAACCCACATATCACCTCAAAAATGCACGTATGGAAAAAACAATACGGTTCACTCTGCCTCATGCAAAGTCGTTCAGGGTTCGGTTGGAATGATTCAAGTCACGCGGTGACGGTGGACAGTGATGACATATGAGCTGAGCACGTGAAGGTCCGTTCATTATTTACGGAAGTCCGTTTCATACTGGGCTGGTGAAGCAATTTAAATTTTCTATTTGCCTCCTCAAATACTCATTTAATTTTGTAGTTCGATCCGAGCTCCAAAGCATTGAGGTACAAGACGTGGCCATTCTTTAAAGACTGGGTTGATATTTTCGGGAAGGACAGGGCAACGGGAGAGAATGCCCAGGGATTCGCGGATACGGCGAAGGACGCAGCTAGGGAGCAACAATGTGATGAACGACTGAGTACGCCATCCGAGGGAAAGGATCATGACAATGGTGAACTCAAAAGCGAAGAAAACTCGGATGTTCAAGCTGAAGGCAGTTCCACGCCAAGAATCAGAAATTCGAAAAAGCGTAAGACTGTTGATGCAATGGAGGTGTGGTTCATGAACCTGATGGAGACGTTCTGTGCTAAAACTGAGGGCCATATTGGAGAATTGGCGCGTCAGATTGGTTTCCAACAGGACGCAAGAGAACAGCGGAAGGTCGTATTTGATGTTTTGAACCAAATGACTTTCCTCACCATCGAGAATAAATTGGCGGTTTCGAAGTTACTGTGCAAGAACAACGAGGATCTGGACCTGTTCTTTAGTATTAGCGATGAGTACAAGACTGTGATGGTGAAGATGATGCTCAAGGGTCGACTTTAACTCATGAAACGTGTCTCTGTAATCGGGTTTAGGTGGTATTAGTGTTAACTCCTAGAAAAACTTACTGGAAATTTTCAGTTGATCTCTTCGTTTTAGTAATATTTGTAGTGATTATGCATGTACCGACTAATTGAAGGACAACAAACGCTCGTGTTTCTTACAAGTGTCTGTTATCCTTGACAAGGGGTGATTGTAAGTGTGATAAGCATGCTAAATCCTAGTAAACATTATAATTTGTAGGTGTCTATTCGAGAATTAAGATAATATTGTACCGTTCCCCATTTAAAAATTTGCTTCCTCATGGAGTTCAGCTTGAATGATTATTTTTCAGAGTATTACGAAATATGAACTTTTAATAGGTACTAACCCAGTGCATCGAATTACCTACCTCCCATTAATTATTTACTTTTTGGTTCAGTTGTAGTTGAGTGTCACCAGGGTGTTCATACCCGCTGACATTTTGCCTTTATTAATGGGCTTAGTGGGCAGTTGAAAAGGTTCAAACCGCCTTTAATAGACAAATCTTAAACCATCTATTTCTGTAAAATCAAACGGCTCATCAACTACCCACCAACCCAGCATTTATGTCCCTAAGTTAAGGTTGACAACTTAAGAGCTGAGTTTTAGGTTCATTTACAACACTATCCATCTAAAAATTGCATATCATAGCTCCCCAGGTAAACCTTTTCATAGCTCAAGTATTGGCATACAAATTTCCGTATAATTGAAGCAGCATCATGTCGTGATTATTACTGTAATACATACGACTGACCCTTTTTATTAGTTTAAAGGTTATCAAGATGGTGCTAACGAATCAACGTGTGCGCGGCATGTGGCGTGGGCCGCTGTGGCGTAAACATGACGAGGCAGCATGCTACGACATCTTCTTCAGATTTGTGCAAGGTTACATCGCGTGCATGATCATGAGGTTTTTAACAGCATATGGGCGTTGCTAACGGAGGAGTTGTCCGATGCAATGGGAAAGGAGTACACACAAGAAGCCGTGAGGTCCAAGATCCACCTGCTCAGAACTCACTTCAAAGCATTTGTCCGGTTCAGTGAACTACCAGGAGTACGGTTTAGTGAACTACCATGTCCATGATCCACCTGCTCAGTCCGACCTATTTTTCCCACAACGGCCAGGAATTTCCCAATCCGTTCAAGTAGCCCAACTTATATTGTACATCATACGTGTATTGCATTAATTTCTTCGATTAAACATATACAGAAGTACTTGAACTACGGAAGAAAATAGAATTGAATACTCTAAAACAAGCAAACTTAATGTATAAGGATGAAAATAATTGAATACTCTACAGTTGTCTGAACTTTCAAGCGTTTGAATTTTGTCCAAGTCATTTTTGTGTTGAATTTGGGAAAAGATTGAGTCGATGATGATAGTTGAATGCTGAACCGTGCACTACGAATGACGTACGCGAAATGTTTAACCACTTTTGTTTTTGATATATTTTGATGGTGGTTCCATTTTGTTGTGTGCATTGTAAATCAAGGAGAGTGATATCGACCGAGTCTTCCGTCTCGATGGTTTTCCTCTGTTCCGCCAGTGCAACAAGATGTTCGTCGCTAATTGCGCGGCAGAGATCTACTTCAGTGACTACTCGAAATACGGACCTGGCTCGAACATCACGAATCCGGTAATTATGGACGAATCGGACGAGCCTTCTCGTGACATTGATGACGGTGACATCTTGAGCCCGGATTGTGGGTGCGATTACCTGGGTCCTTTCCCGTACGATGTGAACTTGGCTGGTGGACTAGGCCCCCCGGTCGGACTCGACTCGTCTGACGATGATACTGACGGAGGGCAAGAGCGATCTATCATTACCAACTAATTAATTTTACCAGTCCCCGAACTTAGTTTATGTCATCGTAGTATGTTATTTTCTAAGTAGGGTGCGTTTGCACCTTCTGTGTTGCGTATGTAGTGGATGGTGCCACATTGTCTTGGTAACATTTCATGTTAAATTATGCTGTCTTATGTATGTGTAGTTTGGTGTCTGGATATTATATGTTGGAAGTCTTAATGGTCGTAGTTCCGAACTTATTTCCGAAGATTTTGATGTAATATATTTTTCAGAAAACAGGGCCTCGTTTATTTAGTCATATCGCTTGCACTTATAATTTGTGGTTAGATTTGACGTTACCATTATTTTACTAGCGGTTTTAGGAAAGATCACATCACAAGGACAATTTATAAAGTTATTAACCAGGCAACACAATCGTGACAAACTTAAACGTACGTGAAATTGCGAAAAATAGCACATCACTTTGATCGAATGCGGATAAAAACTATGTAGTACACGGTTACGAAATTTATGGGATGCTTTTTCGTTGATGACCATGCCAAAATGAGAGGTGATTAGCCATTATTCGATCCTCTACAGGATGTGGACGTTGCAGCCCGGTAAACACGTTTCAGCTTGGCAGGAGTACGAGTATCGAAAATACGAGAACTGTTAGAACTTCCAATTGCAATCGGAGCTTGGTTCACTGAATTCTTTGACACATGCTCAGATGTGCCCTGTTCGTCGTGACCAGGATTGAAGGATGGTTCATCGGAGGTGCTGTCTAAGTCATCCAGCACAATCACGTCAACCGTTTTCCCACCTACGTGAAGGGACTTTTTGAAAGTTGGTGCCGCCAAAACATCGTACATCCTATGGAACAAAATCTGAAGCTTGTCCCACACTGGTTCCCCATATATCACGTACGCACGAGCGAATGCCTCTTTCTTTCACCCAAATGATAATGGATAAGCATAGTGCACACAATTATAGTTTAGGATGATACCATATGTGGTAGTTCATATCATTGCAATATAATAAACAAGTGGTGCTTGGTGTACATTACCTTAATCAAATCAACCCATACATGCGTAGAAGCACTCATCATGCTGTAGCACGTATCATGGAAAACTCTGTGCTTTCGGAGTACCCAACGGAACACCCGAAAGCTGGTACGAAGCACATCCAGCTTCTCGCCAACCTCGTCATACGTGAAGCACTGGCCCAGGAAAGAATTGAGTTTGTCGGTTGCATACCGAATTGCATTTGCCGAGTTTTCACTGGGTTTAAATAAACCAGCTTCCCGTGCTTCAATAAGGATGTCGATGAAGGCTTTGTCGACAGTTGAAGTCCAGGAGGACGTATACAGAAAATCTTCTTGTTTGGTAGGAAAAGGAAGTGGCTTGTTTGAGCTCCCATGATACGGGTTCTTAAAATTGTTCATTGTTGGAGAGTATGTATTTTTGATGATGTAATTAAAATTGGGATCCCAAACACATCTATATACAGAAGCAAGGCCAAGTGGGTTTGTGAGTGTAGGTGGCACAAATATTTCTCACAAGTGATCATTTCTAATAAGAAAAAGAAACAAAGTGGATATGTGAGTGTAGGTGGCACAAGTCATACTTACAAGTAATAATTTGTAATAAGAAAAAGAAAGAGGAGGCAACAGGGAATATATGCTCTTGAGGATTATTGAGAACTTGTCTCTTTACTTCTTAGTCAAAAAAGTTGCCTCAAAAAGCTGCAATAGTAATTCTAAAAAGAGAGCATATATTCTTGGATGACAATCAACAACAGTAACATATGTACACGGGAAACAGGGTGCATATTAATCACCAAGAAATACAATCTTTTGCAATTTGTTGTTACACAGTGAAGTACTCCTCTAGTACACAACCAAACATAATTACTTATTTCACAAACCCATCCTATTACGTCATTCGTCATGCATAATTCACACTCAAGAAGCAACACTACCACGTCCAGCTTAAAATTACAAGAACATACTCTTTCCTTTCACTTCAAACACAAGAGCAAGACCACAAACGGACAAATTAACCATGCGACTCGGCTGGACACATAACAAATTTGCGCCTGTTTCTTGTGCACTAGTGCTTCCGCCCTAACGGTGGTAAGTTCATCACACAATTGGTCAATCATGCCATTCAGTTCCTCTTGGGAAGGGTGATCAACCCACATGAAAAATGTACACTTCTTATCCTACAATACAAGCAGAATATAATGACCAAAATATTTTATGAAATCAAACACCGGTAACAAACAATTGAATGCACTTAAGGCCGAGGTCACAAAACTGAGTAAATCGTATTAGAAGTACCCCTCGATTAGGACAAGACAAGAACTACCGATCTGGATTCTTTGATGTCTTCGAGGTCAACACCCGTGTGGGGAGTTGATAGTAATATTCCCTTGGGAGTTCCCTATTACAAGTCCAACATCTCAACAAATGGTTCCGCTGATAAGAGAACGACGATGAATTGGAGGTGCTCATTTTGCTGAACAACCAAACATACAAAAATTTAAATATCTTAGGCAGAATATATCATGAAGCATTGAAATGTAATACAGGACTCGATCAACCAAAAACACGATCCCACAATTACTGGTCTTACTGAGGGCAATCTGAACAATTCAATTTAGAACTAACCATACGTGCTTGAATGATGGCCACAGCGGTTAATGTCGAGGTCGGTCGGACATTAACTCAATTCTTCTGAAACAATTTTTTTTTAAAATTTTCTTTTCTTTTTTTGGGTAACAAAAATCATGGATGATTATTCATCCCATAAATATTAAACCCTAAATCAAAACCTAACTTAGCGAATTTAATTACTTACAAATTACTCAGCATACCTGCTAATCGGGAACTACCTCGCGCGTGGGACAAGGACCGATATGTGTTGTTCGTCGGACCGAAAGCAATTCACGGAAAAATCAAGATTAGGTTACCTACTACCGAATGCAATTCACGGGAAAACTCAACATTATGAAATGGGTGTCGTCCGTAAAACTCGGGTCAACGTCGTGACGAAGTGGCTCTTGGTCGCGCCGGACCCAGGCCACCTACGGTGCGCACCCTCCCTTCTGTAGCTCTGACGGGGCACAAGGGATGATATGATAGTGGCGAAATTAGTCAGCCTGTGCAAGGGTTTCGTTTTAATTTGTTTGTATAATCGGAGGGTATATGCGACTTTTCACATATTATCTAAGACAACCTATGGTAACAAAATCTGTAACCAGGATACACACATATTCACAAGACTAAGGCAATCCGGGTCCACAAACAACAAATTAAATTGTGTCAACAGTGCAGATTTATGGGATTGGATTAAATTGTCCAATCCCACCCTGCTTTGCAAACGCACCCTAAAAGATTTAAGTGTTGGATGACATTAAAAAAAACTGTAAAAGAAAACAATTTCAAAACACATTTGTCACTAAATTTTCTCAAATTGGATTATTGGAAAAATAGACACGAGAAGAAAGGAAAAGGTATTTTTTACCACAATATATACAATATTTCACACATTATTACCCGAATAACTTTAAGTTTCATTTTGCCCCTTGGTTTACAAGAATTTTTGACATTGCCCATAAAGTTTATTTTTAGCGGAATATTCCTTCTAAATTTTGTCGACGGGGAATTAGAGGGCAAAGTACAAGAATCTTATAGTTTGAGTGACAAATTCAAATATTATAAAAACTGAGTTTTAATATATAGTATATTATAAACTTCATTCATACTGATAATAATATAGTTAAAAAAGATATCATTAAGAAATTATATCTTATAATATAATATTTGCACTTGAACCCAAACGTTAAGGTCGTTTTTGCACATTTTCCCTATGTAATATGGTGATACAGTTTTATATAACAATGTACTAGTGATTAATATGGTACTTAATCACACTTTTTATATTTAAAAAAATAATATCGAATGGTATCCTATTTCTCATATCACAATATTCTAATGCATACATGAAATACACATTTATTTTATTTTGTCCGAACATAATAATTAACACTATATTTATTTATTATATTGTTAACCTAATAATATACATAATAATTAGTTGTATGTTTCCTATTAAAAAAATAAAAAATGTATTTACAACATTTGAACTTAGAAATTATAAATACTCATTGGAATTTTGTGTTATTTATTATTATAATATATTTATTTTTACTTTTTTTGTCCAAAGAAATAGAAAAATTGTGATTTCATTATTGAGTAGTATTTTGAGATATAACTCTCAGAGATTGCAAATTTGCATCACATAAATTTCTTTTTATTTGAAAAATAATGACTAATTACTATATTGATCACCAATACATTGTTTTATAAGATTATGGATAAGACATATTATATAGTAATTAGTAACATCATGAAAGATATTTCATTAGAAAAAAGTATCTTATAAAATTGAAAACACCAATAGAAAAAGAAATAGAAGTTGACGTGAAAGTTAAAAACTTTTCGAAAAATAACTAGAAACGAAGAGTAGATGTAGGATTCAACATAAGACTATGCATGGAAATAAAATCCAAAATAAAGCATATGAAATACTTAAAATAAAAACGATCAAGGACCCGATCTATGATCAAGGTGTATCACTCACCTAGGTTTCATAAACGAAATCACAAATCTAACAATAAATCTAAGAGCTAAGGCAAAATGCATAAATTGAAGAACAAGCATGAAATTGAATAACAAGCATGAAATTGAAGAAAACTTACTTGAATTAAGGAAATGAATAACAAACTTGAATGAAATTGCAATCCGAATTAAAATCCAAGTGATGGCTTGAATTCTTCTTGAGCTTACAAACCCAAGGGAAAACTTGAAATTGAATCTAAGATCTAGATAGAGAAAATAAATTTCAAACCCATGCAAGAGTTGGGAGGAGAGTGAATTTTTTTTCATGATAGAAGTCTCTCCATTTATACTAGGCTAAATTAGGGGTAAATGAGTCAATTATGCCTTAAGAGCTTGGATTTTCCATGTTCGACCAAGTTTGACCCAAAATGGCCTTGCTAGCCACTTGGCTCGACTCTAATCTCGATTTGGCTCGGTTGGCTCGGTAATTGGTCGAGATGGCTCGACGTTAGGCGGTGCTGGGCGGGCGCTGTCGGAAGGTGCGGGCGGGCATGTGCGGGGATGGCCGGGCGGGCTCGACAGCTCTCGGCAGCTTTGGGCGGCAACTCTCTGTTGTTCAGTTGATTGACTGGTCGACAGTTCTCGACAGCAACTCTCTGTTGTGCAGTCGACCGACTAGTCGGCGATCGATCGACAGGCTGGGCGGGGATGGCCGGGTGTGGCGCGTGGGACTCGACAGCTTCAGCAGGCCTGACGCGCGGGACTCGGCAAGCGCCCGACAGCTTCGGCAAGCGCTCGGCAGCTGCGCGCGAGCGGGCCTTGGCTTGCGTCAAGGCGTGCGTCAAGGTCCAATCTCACCTTCTTTTCAATTCCTTGTTAAAATATAGAAAAAATCACACCCATACATAAATTAATTGAACTCATTTAGCCATATTAAGTATAAATTCAAAAAGAAACACGAGAAATAATAAAACTAGAAAACAACCTAATAACCTAACGAAACTCGACTCAAAACTACTAAAAACAACACTAAAACCTAATTAAAAGCACGAGAAAAACATCACAATTACATGCAAAACACCGACATTTGCCCATACACCTGTAATGTTCTAGAGTCATACAATCAGAAAAACTTCCTTGACCAATTGGAAACTTCTTACAAGTTTGCCCGCTCATAGATCTTCCAGGATCGTACTCGTTCGAGAAAGTCTTGCATGTTTCTAGAAGTTTCTAGGTCCTTCAGAGTTGGTACAACCTTTGCACCATTTCTTTTATACTATGCACCGCCATTGTACACATTGGTACATGTATGTCCCATTTTGTCTCGGTCATCATGGGTAGGGTGTGACACCTTACTTCGCTGGTTGGTCGAGATGAGGTACATTTGTTCAAGGAAAGTCTGCAAAGGAGAACCCTTTAGTCTATCTAGGAATGCCACTAGCTAAGACCCTCTGATGCTTAAATCAAAAACAGACTTAGGAGATAATTAGAAAGCTATAAAATGAGGAAAGTAGGAAAATATATGTTACCATAATGTGTGGAATATTGTGAATATTTGTATGATTTGCCTTAGTAGGTTGTATGGGGTAAGTACCACGTGGAGGAATCAAGGCCATGAAGATGTCTTTTATACTAGCATCGATCACGGCCTAGGTTAGCGGGCTGATATAACTCGAGGTCCGGGTTAGCTGGCTATTTAAAGCTAGGTTCATGGACTTAGTCATTCCTTAACTTACTCTAGGTATTCAGCGGTATAATGATAAATAATTTCAATATTTCCCATATCAAAATTCATATCCAATTAAAAGAAAATAAATAGTAATGGAGGAAAGCATTAAAAATCAATTAACAGAATAAATTAAAACACGGTATAAGGCATGAGTTGATGGGTGCATGATACTTTAGAAATTCGATATTTTCATGCAATATCAATATAAGGCATGAGATAGCTATCAAGTAAAACTCCCGATAACAAGAATTCAATAAGAAATATGTTTGACTTGTTAATATTGTTTGAGCTATAAATACCATACCACTTTCCTTTACCCACTATACAACAATGTAATAATTTTATACGACCAGATGTAACATGTGCAAGCAAATTAATAATGAAATGAGAAACTATGGAAATCGAGTTAATTAAAGAGCATATGCAAAAAAATAAATCACATGAAGAAGCAAATATCCATATTTGGCTTCTCGTTTTGTTGCCATCTTTTGTTAATTATCCTGACATTATTTTAAATATATAATTTTATTTTATTTTGATTCACATATTTTAATAGTTTCCCTATCGTGTGATGTTATTTTTGTTTTTTGTTGAAGACTATCGTGTGATGTGATTGGTAGTATCTCCATTTTCTTTTCTAGACAAACCAAAAACAGCATATACAAACCCTAAACTAATGAAAAATCTAGAACTGAATGTGATAATGTCTATTTTAGCCCCATATTCCCAAAAACCCTAATCCCTAAATGAACTATGAGAAATCACTTAACTTTTTACCCCTTATAATGTCTGAGGACCTTTGCTTGATCCCTTGTTGAGGGTTGACCTCTATGCCATAGCCATAGATTCATATACTATTTAGCATGCTAGTGTGCTCAATACAACAAGGTCAGGTCATCTAATATCTCTTTCTCTCCCTTCAACGTTTCTCTTCTTTTCATTTTTTAATTTTTTTTCAATTGCAGGAGTGATATTTATATTTGCGATCAAGTTTTGTGTTGCTTATTAGGTTAGGTATGACTAATAATTATACTCTCTCTTTTTCTCTTTTTCATATTTACGATATGTCTTTGCTATACCTTGATTTTTTCATGTCTTAGCATTTTTGTTCATTTGTTTTTATTTTTTTGCGATTCAGCTTTCTTGCTGCTAGGAACGCCTGAAAGGTAATGAGTAGCTATACCTCCAACTTTGCACGAGCCTTCTTAAACTCTTGAGTGGCAATCTTACACCCTTGGACAGCGGCTGTGCACCCTTGCACATCACCCTTAATGGACTCCATCTCCTCCATGACATGATCCTCCCACACCTTGAAGGTGTACTCGACCCGTAAGAGCTTCTCGGTAAACTCTCCCATGACGTGACCCAAAGAAGGCACCTCCTTGCGATACTTTATACGATCACGAATCTTCATCTGCTCAGTGATGAAGAGTTCCCTCCCATTGTTGTCTTTGATCATGCCTGATATTTCCACGGTGTCGGACTTGTTTCCTCCAAGTATTCCTGAACAACACAACACGATGCCCTAAACCAAGCCTAAGTACCACCTTTCACAGATTTTTTCCTAAAGCAACAATCTATGTGGCCTCAACTCCTCTTTGCCCCTTGCGGTAGCTTAAGTCAAGTTCTCGAGTGAAGGATTTGTGAGTGAAGGTGTTGTGGGCGAGGAAATTAACAAAGAATTAAGAGAGCTGGAAAGCTTGTGTGTGAATGAAATAACTATTTATTGAGTCGTACTCTTATTTATACTAGTCACACTTACTCAAATGGGCCTTTATAGAAAGTCCTACAAAATTTATATCATCACCTCCTTAAATGGAAGGATCTATAATTTCTTATATTAGACAAGTTTCTAGAGATCTCTATACAAGTCCCCATTTTTATAATCACTCCCTAGATTGTACTTCGCCTCTCTATTACTTCCCCACTATGTACAAGCATTAACCAAGATATATTCTAGGATAATATAGAATATTCTAGTCTTGAGTGAGCCTCTTCGAGGCATATTCAAATTTCAGCCCATGAAGTTACTAGAATGGCCATGACATGTACACATACTTCCGTAATGTTCTAACAACTTCTTGCAAGTTAGCCCGCTTATAGATCTTCCCAGCTCGTGGTCGTTCGAGAAAGTCTCACATGTTTCCAGAAGATTTTGGGCCCATCCTAATTGGTGCCACCCTTGCGCCATTTTCCTATACCATGACCCACCCTTGTGCACATTGGGACGTGTATGTCCATTGTGGCTCAGTCGTAATGCGTGGGGCGTGAGAACTCACTTTGATAGTTGGGTGGGATGAGGTATTTTATTTCAAGGAAAGTCTGCAAAAGATAACCCGTTAGACTATCTAGGGATGTCACTAGCTAGGGCCTTCTAATGCTTAAGTCAATAACAGGATTCGGAGATAATTAGAAAGATAGAAAGCGAGGTAAGTAGGAAAATATATGTTACCATAATGCATGGAGTATTGTGCATATTTATATGATTTCCCTTAGTAGGCTATACGGGGTAGGTGCCACGTGGAGGAATCAAGGCCATGAAGGTGTCTTTTGTACTAGCTTCGATCATGACTTTGATTGGCGGGTTGATCCAACTTGAGGTTCAGGTCGGGTAGATATTAAAAGCTAGGTCTGCGAACCAATTCAGTTCCTTAACTTACTCTAGGTATTCAGCGGTATAATGATAATTTCAATATTTTCCCATATCAAGATTCGTATGAAATTAAACCACAATAAACAGTAATGGAGGAAACAATTAAAAATCAATTAAGAGAATAGGTTAAAACAGGATATAAGGCATGATTTGAGGGGTGCATGATACTTTAGATATTCAATATTTTCATACAATAACATTATAAGGCATGAGATAGCTATTATATAAAACTCTCGATAACAAGAAAGCAATAATAAATATGTTTGACTAGTTAATATTATTTGATCTATAAATACTAGACCCACTTTCCTATATACACTATACAATAGTGTAATTATTTTATACGACCAAATGTAACATGTACAAGCAAATTAATGTTTAAATGAAAATTTATGGAAATCGAGTTAATTAAAGAGCATAGGCGAAAAGATAAATCACATGAAGAGACAATGTCAATATATGGCTTCTCGTTTTGATGCCATATTTTGATAATTGCCATGCCATACTTTTATATTTATAACTTTTTTTTATTTTGATGCTCATACTTTAATAGTTTCCCTATCATGTGATGTTATTTTTATTTTTTTTTGAAAATTATCATACGATGTTATTGGTAGTATCTCCATTTTCTTTCCCAGACAAACAAAGCAAAGCATATTCAAACCCCAAATGAATGAAAATTCTAAAACTGAATGTTATAATGTCTATGTTAGCCCTCTATTCTCAAAAACCTTAATTACTAAATGAACTGTAAGAACTCTCTTATGTTTTTACCCCTCATAGGCTACAGTAACTATATATAGATTTACACGCTCTTTAGCGTGCTAGTGTGCTTAATACGACGAGGTCAGGTCATCTAATTGCTCTTTCTCTCCCTTCAACATTTTTGTTCTTTTCATTTCTTTATTTTCATTTCTTTTCTTTTTATTATAGGAGTGATATTTATATTTGCAATCAAGTTTTGTATTGTTGCTTAGGTTAGGTAATAATAATGATTGTATACTTCTTATTTTCTTTCATATTTTCGAGATGTCTTTGCTATATTCTCGATTTGTGTTCATGTTTTAATGTTTTTGTTTTTGTTGTTAATGTTTTTTTTTTGCGACTCAGCTTTGCCGCTGCTAGGAACGCATGAACGATAATGGAGGAAACAATTGAATACCAATTAAGAGAATAGATTAAAACATGATATGAGACATGAATTGATGGGTGCACGATACTTTAGCAATTCAATATTTTCATACAATAATAATATAAGGCATGAGATAGATATTAAACAAAACTCACGATCGCAAGAAATCAATATGAAATATGTTTGACTAGTTAATATTGTTTGGTCTATAAATACCATACCCACTTTCCTATATACACTATACAACAGTGCAATTATTTTATACGACCAGATGTAACATGTACAAGCAAATTAATATTTAAATGGAAAATTATGGAAATCAAGTTAATTAAAGAGCACAGGCAAAAAGATACATCACATGATGAAGAAATGTCCATGTATTGCTTCTCGTTTTGATGCCATCTTTTGTTAACTGTCATGCCACACTTTTAAATATATAATTTTGTTTTATTTTGACACAAATACTTAAATAGTTTCCTTATCGTGTGATGTCTTTTTTTGAAAACTATTGTGTGATTATCTTTCCTAGACAAACCCAAAAAAAAAAAAAAAATTAAAAAAATATCCAAACCTTAAATAAATGAAAATTTTAGAACTGAATGCGATAATGTCTATTTTAGCCCCATATTCCAAAAACCCCTAATCCCTAAATGAACTATGAGAACTCTCATACCTTTTTACCCTTGATAGGCTACAATAACTATATATAGATTCACATGCTCTTTATCATGCTAGTGTGCTCAATACAACAAGGTTAGGTCATCTAATAGCTCTTTCTCTCCTTTCAACGTTTCTCTTCTTTTCATTTCTTTATTTTATTTTATTTTCTTTCTCGAGTGGTATTTATATTTGCGATCAAGCTTTGTGCTGATGCTTAGTTTAGGTATGATTAATAATTATATTCTCTCCTTTTCTTTTCTTTTTCATGTTTCCTAGATGTCTTTTCTATACCTCGATTTTTGTTAATGCCTTAATATTTTTATTTTTTTGCGACTCAGCTTTCTCGCTGCTAAGAACGCTTGAAAGGTAATGAGTAGATATACTTCCAACTTTACACGAGCCTTCCTAAACTCTTGGATGGTCATCGTACACCCTTGTACAACGGCTTTTCACCCTTTCACCCTTAATGGACTCCATCTTCTCCATAATATGATCCTCCCATGCCTTGAAGGTATATTCGACCCGTTCGATCTTCTCGGCAAGCTCTCCTATGATGTGAGCCATAGAAGGCACCTTCGTTCAATCCTTGCTATGATCACTATTATTCTTCCACTTGTTGATGAAGTTGTCTTCGATCATGCCCAAGCTTTCCACGGTGTCTTTCTTGTTCCCTCCAAGTATTCCCTAATGGCACAACATGATGCCCTGAACTAAGCCCAAGTACCACCTATCACGGATTTTTTCCTTGAGCAATGATCTGTGTGGCCTCAACTCCTTCTTGCCCCATGCGGTAGCTAAGCCAGCTTCTCGAGTGAAGGTGTTGTGGATGAGGAAACAAATATAAAGAATTAAGAGAGATTAAAAGCTTGTGTGTGTATGAAATAACTCTTTATTACTTGGTTGGCTTGGGGGGTTTATAAATGAGGAGTCCTACTTCTTTCTATACTTGTCCCACCTCCTCAAATGTGCATTTCTAGAAAGTCCTAAAATCTATAACATCACCTCCTTAAATAGAAGGATCTTTAATTTTCAAAACCATTCTACTACTAAGGAATATTCGAGACAAGTTTCTAGATATCTCCATACATTTCCCTATTTTTACAATCACTCTAGAGTGTACTACGCCTCTCTGTTACTTCCCTACTATGTACAAGCATTAAATAAGATATATTCTAGGAGAATCTAGAATATTTCAGCCATGAGTGAGTCTCTCTAAGGCATATTTGAATTTCAGCCCAGGAAGTTGCTAAAACAGTGCGACATGTGCACATACTTCCGTAATGTTGAAGCAACTTCTTTCAAATTAGCCCGCTCATGGATCTTTCCAACTCGTACTTGTTCAAGAAAGTATTGCATGTTTCTAAAAGATTTTGGGCCCTTCTGAATTGGTGTCATCCTTGTGCCATTTTTCCTATACCGTGCACCACCATTGTGCACGTTGGGACGTGTATGTCCTATTGTTACTCGGTCGTAATGTGTGGCGATTGACACCTCGATTTGCTGGATGGGTGAGATGATGTACTTTAGTTTAAGGAAAGTTTGCAAAAGAGAACTCGTATGTCTATCTAGGAATGTCATTAGCTAAGGCCTTTTGATGCTTAAGTCAAAAGTAGGCTTAGGAGATAATTAGAAATCTAGAAAGTGAGGTAAGTAGTAAATTATATGTTACCATAATGGATAAAATGTTGTGCATATTTATATGATTTACCTTATTAGTTTTACGGGGTACGTGCAACGTGGAGGAATCAAGACCATGAATTTGTCTTTTGTACTAGCTTCGATCACGACCTAGGTTGGTGGGTCGATACGACTCGAGGTCTAGGTCACATAGCTATTCAAAGCTAGGTCCACATACCTAGTTAGTTCCTTAACTTACTCTAGTAATTCAGTGTTATAATGATAATTTCACTATTTCCCATATCGAAATTTGTATCCAATTAAATGACAATAAATATCAATGGAGGAAACAATTAAAAATTAATTAAGAAGATAGATTAAAACACGATATGAGGCAGAATTGGTGGGTTCATGATACTTTATCAATTCAAGCATGAGATAGCTATCAAATAAAACTCTCGATCGCAAGAAATTAATAAGAAATATGTTTAACTGGTAAATATTGATTGATCTATAAATACCATACCCACTTTCCTATATACACCATACAATAGTGTAATCATTTAATACGATCACGTGTAACATGTACAAGCAAATTAATATTGAAATGAAAAATTATGGAAATTGAGTTAATTAAAGAGCATAGGTGAAATGATAAATCACATGAAGAAGCAATGACCATATATGGAGTCTCGTTTTGATGTCATCTTTTGTTAATTGTCATGCCATAATTATATATATATATATATATATATATATATATATATATATATATATATATATATAATTTTGTTTTATTTTGACGCGCATACTTTAATAGTTTCCCTATCATGTGATGTTTTTTTTTAAACTATTGTGTGATGTGATTGGTAGTATCTCCATTTTCTTTCCTAGACAAACCAAACAAAGCATATTCAAACCCTAAATGAATGAAAACTCTAGAAATGAATGTGATAATGTCTATTTTAGCCCTATATTCCCAAAAACCCTAATCCCTAAATGAACTATGAGAACTCTCTTATTTCTACCCCTGATAGGCTAAAGTAACTATATATAGATTCACATGCTCATTAGCATGATAGTGTGTTCAATACGACAAGGTCATCTCATCTAATAGCTCTTTTTCTCCGTTCAACATTTCTCCTTTTCATTTCTTTTTTTTTCTTGTAGGAGTGGAATTTATATTTGCGATCAAGCCTTGTGCTGCTGCGTATGTTAGTTATGATTATTAATTATATTCTCTCTCTCTTTTTTTTTTCATATATCCAAGATGTCTTTGCTATACCTCGAATTTGGTTCATGTCTTAATGTTTGTTTTTGTTTGTTTCTATTTTTTTTTTACTCATCTTTCTCGCTTCTAGGAACGCCTAAAAGTTAATGAGTAGCTATACCTCCAACTTTTCACGAGCCTTCCTAAACTCTTGGATGGCCGTTGTACACCTTTGGACAACGGTTGTGAACCCTTGAAAATCACCATTAATGGACACCCATCTCCTCAATGACATGATACTCCCACGCCTTGAAGGTATACTCGACCTGTTCGAGCTTCTTAGCAAGCTCTCTCACTACGTGACCAGTAGAAGTCACCTCCGTGCAACAATTGCTACGATCACAATTCTTCTTCAAATAGGTGATGAAGAGCTCCCTCCCATGGTTGCCTTCGATCACGCCCAGTCTCTCATGACACAACACAATGCCTTAAACCAGGCCCAAGTACCACCTGTCACTGGTTTGTTCCTCAAGCAACAATCTTTGTAGCCTTAACCTCTTCTTGCCCCATATGATAGCTAAGTCAGCTTCTCAGGTGAAGGATTCCTGAGTGAATGTGTTGTGGGCGAGGAAATGAAAACAAAGAATTAAGAGTTTCAAAGTGTGTATGTGTATGAAATAACTCTTTATTGCTTGGTTGACTTGGGTGGTTTACAAATGAGGAGTCTTACTCCTATTTATACTATTCCCACCTCCTCAAATGTGCCTTTCTAGAAAGTCCTACAAAATTTATAGCACACCTCCTTAAATAGAAAGATCTATAATTTCGTACACGATTCTTCTACTAAAGAACACTCTAGACAAATTTCTAGATATCTCCATATAATTCCCTATTTTTACAATCACTTTTTAGAGTGTACTACGCCTCTCTATCACTTCCTTACTATGTACAAGCATTAACCAAGATATATTTTAGGAGAATCTAGAATATTCCAGCTATGAGTGAGCCTCTCTAAGGCATATTCGAGTTTCAGCTCATGAAGTTGTTAAACCCGACATGTGCACGTACTTTTGTAATGTTCTAGAAACTCTTGCAAATTAACCCGCTCATGGATCTTCATGGCTGATACTCATTCGAGAAAGTCTCGCATGTTTCTAGAATATTTTGGGACCTTCTATCTTGGTGCCACCCTTGCGCCATTTTTCCTATATCGTGCACCACCATTGTACACGTTGGGACATGTATGTCCCATTTTGTCTCGGTCATTATCCATTCTGCGTGACATATTGCTTCGCTGGTTGGTTGACATGAGGTACATTAGTTCAAGTAAAGTCTACAAAAGAGAACTCGTTAGTCTATCTAGGAATGCCACTAGCTAAGGCCCTCTAATACTTGTTGTAAATTGTATTTAATCAATTTAATGGTACACCAAAAGTTCGTGTTAACGAATTGTATAGTCTCGATTTACGTGTCGTGTAGATAATTGTAGCCTTTTGAATTTCTCAAATCCAATTATTGGTGAGTGAAAAATGATGCTTGGAAGTTGAGCGGTTGCTTAAATGCATTGTTGGGTATCCCACATTGAAAGTTAATCAATGTGGAAGGGAGTTTAATAATGATTTCATTTCTTTAGTGGACATCAAGTGGGCCAGCGGGTATTGTGGGCTTTGTGTGAACAAAGCTTACGCGGGCTCCTAGACTTGGGTTCGCCCGTCCGCCTTCGGCGAAGCCGATGGCGGATCTGAGCCCAAGCCCAAGCCCGGTCCCGGACCCAGACCTCGGTCCTCAGTCCTGTGTCCTGGGCAATTGGTCTGAATTGGCTGGTCCGATTGAGGTGGTCCGTGTGGGGTCCTGATTCTGGTTCAACCCTGGCTTTTTAGCCACGTGTGGTTTTGACTCCTGAACTTTCACAAACGCCTGAGAATTCATTTCAACTCCTGACCGTTCAGACGTTACCATAACGTACGAATTCAAACATGCAATGCATGTGCACGCTGAACCCGTCCTTTACAGTTTCTGTTTTTTTTTTGTATTTTCCAGTTTTGTGATATTTTTTACATGCTCTGTTTGTGCTCGAATTATTTGTAATTTCCTAAAACTCGCAAGACGAAATATTATTATTGTAATTTGTTAATATCCCTAACTGGAAAAGAATGTTGACCTCCAGCACTCTGATCAGTTCGACCGCTCCTGCCATTACCTCCACCATCTCGACGACTACCACGACGACCATTGCCCCTGCAGTCACGAACACCACGATGATTGGCGCCTCTACGCCAAACACGACCATGAGTCATGATGACTTCCTCTTCAACCAAGGTACTATCGATACCCTCCTTGAGACACTTTCAAGGCGTCTCTCTTCGACCAACCCAAACTCAGCCTCTGCTGATTTGTTCCCTTATGGGATGGGGACTTCGGTCCAAACTGAGTCAGCTTCGGCTGTGATCCATCCGTGTGGTTTTGACTCCTGAACTTTCACAAA
>BMAC01000005.1:4060850-4092314 GCA_014905375.1 Phtheirospermum japonicum | reverse complement strand
CGCCTGAGAATTCATTTCAACTCCTGACCGTTCAGACGTTACCATAACGTACGAATTCAAACATGCAATGCATGTGCACGCTGAACCCGTCCAGGTTCATGCTGGATGAAGCTGACTGTTTGAATGACTTAATGACGCCTTTAAGGACATCATTAAGCAGGTTGTTACCTCCCTGATGGCAATCCTATATAAGGGTGAGTTTTCCTTCTTTTTTCCACACACGAAAAGAACCTGGAACACCTGAAAAGCAACAAACCTACTACACAACATATTGCTTCTGGTTTTTTTCTTTCTCTCATAACTCAGTCCAGTTTCTTCAAGTTCGCCGGAGCTCTGGTATTTATGGTGCTGTAATAACAGAGACGCAGTCGTTTCATCTTTGGGGACGAATAGCCAAACCGAAAGGAACTACCGGGGCTATTTCGTCTTGCGGACAGAGTTCTAAACTCGACTCGACTTGACACTTGATTTACAGTTTCTGTTTTTTTTTTGTATTTTCCAGTTTTGTGATATTTTTTACATGCTCTGTTTGTGCTCGAATTATTTGTAATTTCCTAAAACTCGCAAGACGAAATATTATTATTGTAATTTGTAATATCCCTAACTGGAAAAGAATGTTGACCTCCAGCACTCTGATCAGTTCGACCGCTCCTGCCATTACCTCCACCATCTCGACGACTACCACGACGACCATTGCCCCTGCAGTCACGAACACCACGACGATTGGCGCCTCTACGCCAAACACGACCATGAGTCATGATGACTTCCTATTCAACCAAGGTAATATCGATACCCTCCTTGAGAGACTTTCAAGGCGTCTCTCTTCGACCAACCCAAACTCAGCCTCTGCTGATTTGTTCCCTTATGGGATGGGGACTTCGGTCCAAACTGAGTCAGCTTCGGCTGTGATCCATCCTTCTGGGATGACGGGAATTCTGGGATGACGGGAACTACGGTTCCAAGTATGTTTTCAGCCACTGCTTCGGCCGCTGGATCATTCCCTTATGGGATGGGGACTTCGGTCCAAAATGTGTCATCTTCGACTTTGATGATGGGAACCTTGGTTCCAAGCATGTTCGCAATGGCTCCGCCAACGTACTCTTATGTTACCCATTCAACGGGTATGATGGGAACCTTTGTTCCAACTATGACCGCTCCGGTGCACTCCTCACGGATCATGCCCACCGCGGAGAAGCCTTCAAAATTCAGTGGGGAAGGCTTCAAGAGGTGGCAACAAAAGATGTTGTTCTACCTTACGATGCTTAGCTTCGCTAACTTTGTGAAGGAAGACGAACCACCTACTCCGGATGAGTCCGAGACCAACTTCAATGTTTGTGCTGCCTACGATAACTGGCACAACGGCGACTATCTGTGCAAAGGCTTTCTCCTAAGTAGCCTATAAGATAGTTTGAGTAACTTGTACTCGGACGCAAAGACCTCCAAGAATATCTGGGAGGCACTTGAGAAGAAGTACAGCTCCGACGAGGCTGGAACTAGGAAATTTGTAGTCACGAATTTCATGGACTACAAGATGGTTGATTCTCGCCCGGTTATGGAACAAGTTCAAAAATTCCAAATGCTGGTGAATGACGTCCAAGCTGAGGGGATGATACTTCCTGATGCTTTCACGGCTGCTGCCATGATTGATAAGCTTCCACCAAACTGGAAAGACTTCAAGACGTACCTCAAACACAAACGAAAGGCGATGTCTCTTGAAGATGTTATCCGGAAGGTACAAATTGAGTCCGAAGTTCGAGTTCAGTACCAGAATTCGAAAAGTTCGGTTGAACCTCGGGTGAACCTACTCGAACGAGGAGACAACTCGAAGAAGAGGCCGCATCCTGGCAACGCAAAGAAGAAAGCTCCTTCTTCTCAGAAGTTCAGCGGCGACTGCTTCAATTGTAGCAGAACTGGACACAGGTCTAAGGACTGTCACAAGACAAAGAAAAAGAAGGGCAAGCCAAGTGCTCACTTAGCCGAGAGAGATCTGACTAGTGATGATCTCATTGCGGTTATCGCTGAGGAAGCTAACATGGTCGAGAACCGTGGTCAATGGTTCATCGATACTGCTGCAACTGCCCATGTGTGTGCAGACCGGAGCTTGTTCTCTAAATACCATCCCTGTGAGGGAAGGAAGTTGAACATGGGAAACCAAGCATCTTCGCAAGTTGCAGGTGTTGGCTCAGTTGTCCTCAAAATGACTTTTGGAAAGGAGATCACTCTGAATGAGGTGCTTCACGTTCCGGACATCCGGAAGAATTTAGTCTCTGGTTCAATACTAGTTAGTCGTGGTTTTAAACTTGTATTTGAGGCTAATAAGTTTTGATCGAGGATTTCTTAACACTCTAAGAAATCTTCTACGCAATAGTACGGATTCGATTGTAGAGCGGTAAGTTTTCCTGAGTCGTGTCTCTCGAGGATAGATATTATCGGCGGTCGGTGGTTTTATTTACTCTCTTGTTAAACTAAATTAAACTAATCTACTCCTAAGAAAGCATTAAGTCATTGAGTGGGTTTTCAGTTTTATGCTAAAGCTTGAATTTAAAGGGAGACTTTAATTAAAAGGGATTTAAATGAAAATAATGAAAATGAGGGTTTAGGGCGTTCGGTTCGTCTCCACGATCAATCGGTTTTTGCTGAGCACTTAATCCACAATTCAGGGTTGTCAATCCCAAATTGTCGACTAAGTGTTGGGGTCGTCAATCCCAATTCTCGACAAACTCCGATTAATGGTTCTAAACGAACTTTAACCCTAAACCCCTAATTTCTAAACTAATTGCATCAAATACAAATTAAAGCTTATTTGAAAGTAATTAATTAATGACATTGATTAAACCATAAAAATTTACTAAACTAAGAAGGCTTGCAAATTGAAAGAGGAAAAAGGAGGGAAATTAAAGCTTGAAATTGAAAACAAGTCAAAAGCATTAAATATGAGACAAGACAAATTTGCCAAAGAGGAAAAGTTCATGCACCTTTCAAAGTCCAAAAGCTTGTCTATCTAAAAGAGGTAAAAAGCTTGAAATTAATAACATCCATGGAGTTTTGCAAGAAAAAAAAGAACAACAAGCTAGGGAATGAAAAGGGGAAATTGAAATGCAAAGAACTACAACACAAACTAAATTTAAAAACCAACACAACTTCAATAACAAAAATCAACAATAACAACACAAGAAGGTAAGAGAAAGAAAACTACCAATTGCATTGAACTCAAAAGTTTCAAATCTATTACAATCTTCCAAAAGCAACCAAGAACCACAAGTGAAGGATATGTCACCTTCTCCCACACTTGCTAAGAACACCTAAACCTAACTACACTAACTACTAAACTAGCTAAACTACATTAACTAAGGATTTAAATTAGGGTTTATTTTTGCAAGGAATGGTAGAGGCTTGGAGGAGATGGACTAGGTCCAAAACCACCAAGGAGAGGTGTTTTTCTTGTGAATAATGGGTGGGAATCATATATGGGTAGATAAGGGGCAAAATGGTCTCTTTTTTTGCCAAAATCACACATCCTCAGCATTTCAGTCGATCAAATGACTTCCAGTCAAGTCAGTCGATCGACTGGAAGTCAATCGATCGACTGACTTGTTCAAACGCCCCAAGCTTTTTGCTGAGCAGTTGATCGACTGAAATCCAGTCGATCGACTGACAAAAACACAGAATCAGCCATCGATGTCTTCATATGAAATCTAAACCTTCCTCTTGGCTTTAATTTAGAGTTTTATTTGTGTCATTTGGAAATTTCCTCCGAGAGTTATGGGCTACGCACCAAAACATACCACAAGCGAGGTCACGGCGAACCGTCTCCACTTAAAGCTACTTTTTTCCATTCTTAAACTCAGAATTTTGGATTGTTGTAAACACAAGAATTTTAGAAATTTCTCTTAACTTTTCAATGATATAAGGTGGAGGCAAATGTCACAAGTGGTTTTGGAGTTATGCTTGAATACGACAACTGAGACATCCACCGAGCGAATGCATGAGGTGACGATGAATATGGCCACATTTCTCGTCATTTCCGGTCGATCCTCGCACCAAAGATATCTCGTGGATTGTCAATGAGTGTCTCGGGTTTGAATCATCTTCCGACCTCATCGTGGGCCCACTTTGACCAATGTTGACCTTCGAAACAAAAACTAATAAAAAAAAACTAAGAAAATATAAGAAAAACTACTAAAAACAAAGAAAACACTACAAAACCTAAAACTAACAAAATAGGAAAAAACGACTCCTAATATCCATAAATGCAAGCAAAACACATGCAAACACAACACAAAAAGGTAACAAAAATGCGTACAAAAAGGTACAAATCAAGTTTGTTTTGTCAAAGTGTGGAACACCTTTGGGAAAGGGTTACCTTATAGATGGACTGTTCAAACTCAGTGTAATGGCTATACGCCCAAAACCTATCATTAATAAAATTGCTTCTGATTCCTCTTACTTGACTGGGTGCTCTAGTTTATGGCATTGTATATTAGGCCACGTTAATCTAAATGCAATAAAACGTTTGTCAAATCTCAATTTACTTAAGGTAAATGAATTTGTTAATAAAATTAAGTGTGAAATTTGTGTAGAAGTAAAAATGACAAAGTTACCATTTAAATCGGTAGAAAGGAGCACGACACCTCTAGAATTAATTCACACGGATGTATGTGATTTGAAGTTTGTGCAAACAAGAGGTGGTAAAAAGTATTTCATTACTTTTATTGACTATTGCACAAGGTATTGTTACCTATACCTTTTAAGAGGTAAAGATGAGGCTATTGAAGCTTTCAAGAACTTAAAAAATGAAGCCGAAAATCAACTTAACTGCAAAATCAAATCTATCCGAAGTGATAGAGGAGGGGAATACGTAGCTCCGTTTGAGGAGTTGTGCAACGAAAGTGGCATAATTCATCAAACTACAGCTCCATATGCACCTCAATTGAACGATGTTGCAGAACGCAAGAATCGTACTTTGAAAGAGATGATGAATGCATTGTTGATTAGTTCTGGGTTACCTCAGAACATGTGGGGGGAAGCTGTTTTGACAGCTAACTATATCCTCAATAAAATTCCACTTAAAGGTAGGGAAGAGACTCCCTACGAGTTGTGGAAAGGAAGGAAACCTTCTTACAAATACCTCAAAGTGTGGGGGTGTTTAGCGAAGGTAGAAGTGCCTCTACCAAAGCAGGTGACAATCGGACCCAAAACGGTTGATTTTATTCTTATTGGTTATGCACTGAATAGTAGCGCCTATCGATTTTTAATTCATAGGTCAGATGTTCCGGACATGAATGTCGGAACTACCATTGAGTCAAGGAATGCGATATTCTTTGAAGATATCTATCCTTGTAAGGATAAAGCTGCTTCCAGTTCAAACACTGGTAATGCTGAAGAAACTACAAGTTAATAACTTGTGGGGGTTGAACCTAAGTCTCGTAAACTACCTGGTTCAGAACTTGAAGCTCTAACTTCTAGACGGAGCACTCGAGCTAAAGTTGCTAAGAATTTCGGTCCTGACTATGTGGTTTTTCTCTTGGATGAAGAATCAAATTCACTGAAAGAAGCTTTCTCACGGACTGATAGTTCATTTTGGAAGGAAGCTGTACAGAGCGAGATCGATTCGATCATGGAGAACCATACGTGGATTCTGGCTGATTTACCTGAAAGTTGTAAACCTTTAGGGAGTAAATGGATTCTGAAACGAAAGTTCAGAGCTGATGGATCAATCGATAAGTATAAAGCTCGTTTGATTGTGAAAGGATTTCTCCAGAAGGAAGGATATGATTTCTTTGATACATACTCTCCTGTGATGAGAATTACCTCGATCCAGGTGCTTCTAGCGATTGTTGCTTTGCACAATCTTGAGATTTACCAAATGGATGTTAAAACAGCTTTTCTAAATGGTGATTTAGAAGAGGAAATTTATATGGAACAACCCGAAGGTTTTGTAAAACCTGGACAAGAAAGAAAGGTGTGCAAACTTGTTAAGTCTTTGTACGGCTTGAAACAAGCACCTTTACAATGCCACTTGAAATTTGACGAAGTGATGATGTCAAATGGGTTCAAGATAAACGAGTGCGACAAGTGTGTCTACATTAAGAATACTAATGACAGATTTGTTATAGTATGTCTTTATGTAGATGATATGTTAATCATGGGTAGCAACCTACAAGTGATTAACGAGACAAAACTCATGCTAAAAAAGAATTTTGACATGAAGGATTTGGGAGTTGCTGACACTATTCTTGGCATAAGAATCATAAGAACTCCAGATGGAATTTTCTTATCACAATCTCATTACATTGAGAAAGTGATCAAGAAATTCAATGCACACGATGGTCTTCCAGCAAAGATACCTATGGAACTCGACGTTCACTTGAGTAAGAACAGAGGTGACCCTGTTGCTCAGAAGGACTATGCTAGGATCATTGGATGTCCGATGTACATCTCTAACTGTACAAGACCTGATCTAGCTTGCTCGGTAAACAAACTGAGTCGATATACAAGCAATCCGAGTAGAGAACACTGGAAAGTGTTTGTGAGAATTTTGAGATACTTAAAGTATACTCTGAACTTTGGGCTACATTTTGGTAGACACCCCAGGGTACTTGAAGGTTACTGTGATACAAACTGGATATCTGACACAAAGGACTCTCTGTCAACAAGTGGATATGTGTTTGTAATAGGAGGAGGAGCTGTTTCTTGGAGATCCACTAAACAGACATGTATAGCCCGATCCACCATGGAATCTGAGTTTATCGCTTTGGACAAAGAAGGTGAAGAAGCAAAATGGCTTCGTAACTTTTTGGAAGATATTCCATGTTGGGAGAAACCCGTGCCGCCAGTTATGCTTCACTGTGATAGTCAAGCTGCTATTGGAAGGGCAAGAAGTGGTTTGTATAACGGTAAGTCTCGACATATTCGTCGGAGACATAACACCGTAAGACATCTGTTATCGAGTGGGATTATCTCGGTTGACTACGTAAGGTTGATAGATAATCTAGCGGATCCATTCACTAAGAACATATCTCGAGATCAGATGTACAAGTTTCTTGAAGGAATGGGAGTGAAATCCACATCTTAAAGATGATTGTAGTGGAAACCCAACCATGATGAGTGGAGATCCCACAGACTTGGTTCAATTGGAAAACTAAACTATAAAAGTTTGGGTAAGTAAAACTCTACGACCCTATTCCTTAACGTCAAAAGTAGAGTTTATAATCTGTCAAGTGGTGAGGATAAATCTCTGATATTTAATGATTCTTGTGCAGGTCTTTGACTTTAGTATGACATAATGATGGTTTTTTAAGAATCACCTATGTAAGCGAGAAGTGAGGGCCGCTTCTACTGAAGCTTATGAATCCAAAGAAATTGTCCATGGCCAGAAACGGACAAAAACGTGAGAACGAAAGAATTCTGAGACCTTAATGGGTTGGTACTATTGTCTAGTATACACAAAGGGGAATAGTTCAAGAATTATATTCACTAATCCGCCGGTATGCTCGGTAGTATTGACTAAGGAGGGTTCAAGGCCACAAGCCACCTATCCCTATTCTCTATTGTCTCTTGAGGACTGAGCTATGTAATTGAATTCATATTTTTCGTTTTTGGAGTTTCTCACTCATGTGGGGGATTGTGGTAAATTGTATTTAATCAATTTAATAGTACAGCGAAAATTCGTGTTAACGAATTGTATAGGCTCAATCTACGTGTCGTGTAGTTAATCGTAGCTTTTTGAATTTCTCAAATCCAATTATTGGTGAGTGAGAAATGATGCTTGGAAGTTGAACGGTTGCTTAAACGCATTGTTGGGTATCCCACATTGAAAGTTAATCAAGTGGAAGGGAGTTTAATAATGATTTCATTTATTTAGTGGACATCAAGTGGGCCAGCGGGTATTGTGGGCTTTATGTGAACAAAGCTTACACAGGCTCCTGGACTTGGGTTCGCCCGTTCGCCTTCGGCGGATCCGAGCCCGAGCCCGGTCCTGGTCCCGGACCTTGGACCTCGGTCCTGGGCCCTGGGATTAGGACTTGGGAATTGGGACTTGGGTCTTGGGCAATTGGTCCGAATTGGCTGGTCTGATTGAGGTGGTCTGTGTGGGGTCCTAATTCTGGTTCAACCCTGGCTTACTTTTTAGCCACGTGTGGTTTTGACTCCTGAACTTTCATAAACGCCTGAGAATTCATTTCAACTCCTGACCGTTCAGACGTTACCATAACGTACGAATTCAAACATGCAATGCATGTGCACGCTGAACCCGTCCAGGTTCATGCTGGATGAAGCTGACTGTTTGAATGACTTAATGACGCCTTTAAGGACGTCATTAAGCAGGCTGTTACCTCCCTGATGGCAACCCTATATAAGGGTGAGTTCTCCTTCTTTTTTCCACACACGAAAAGCACCTGGAACACCTGAAAAGCAACAAACCTACTACACAGCATATTGCTTCTGGTTTTTTTCCTTCTCTCATAACTCAGTCCAGTTTCTTCAAGTTCGCCGGAGCTCTGGCATTTACGGTGCTGTAATACCAGAGACGCAGTCGTTTCGTCTTTGGGGACGAATAACCAAAACCGAAGGGCACTATTGGGGCTATTTCATCTTGCGAACAGAGTTCTAAATTCGACTCAACTTGACACTTGATTTACAGTTTCTGTTTTTTTGTATTTTCCAGTTTTCTGATATTTTTTACATGCCCTGTTCGTACTCAAATTATTTATAATTTCCTAACAATGCTTAATTCAAAAATAGGCCTAGAAGATAATTAGAAAGCTATAAAGTGAGGTAAGTAGAAAAATATATGTTATCATAATGCATGAAATATTGTGCATATTTATATGATTCGCCTTAGTAGGTTTTATGGGGTAGGTGCCACGCGGAGGAATCAAAGCCATGAAGGTGTCTTTTATAGTAGCATCGATCACGGCCTTGGTTAGCAGGTCGATTCAACTCGAGGTCTAGGTCGGGTAGCTATTCAAAGCTAGGGTCATGGACCTAGTCAGTTACTTAACTTACTCTAGGTATTCAGCGGTATAATGATAAATAATTTCAGTATTTCCCATATCAAAACTCGTATTTAATTAAATGACAATAAATAGTATTGGAAGAAAGCATTAAAAATCAATTAAGATAATAGATTAAAACACGATATAAGGCATGAATTGATGGGTGCATGATACTTTAGCAATTTAATATTGTCATACAATATCAATATAAGGAATGATATAGATATCAAGTAAAACTCCCTATAATAAGAGATCAATAACAAATATGTTTGACTTTTTAATATTATTTAGTTATAAATATCATATACCACTTTTCTATATACGACCAGATGTAACATGTGTAAGCAACTTAATATTAAAATGAGAAATTATGGAAATTGAGTTAATTAAAGAGCATAGGTAAAAAGATAAATCACATAAAGAAGCGATGTCCATATATTGATTCTCATTTTGATGCCATCTTTTATTAATTGTCATGACATAGTTTTAAATATATAATTCTGTTTTATTTTGTGGCTTAGTTGTAATGTGTGGGGAGTGACACCTCATTTCGCTGGTTGGGTGAGATGAGGTACTTTAGTTCAAGGAAAGGCTACAAGAGAGAACTCGTTATACTATTTAGGGATGTCACTAGCTAACGCCCTCCGATACTTAAGTCAAAAATAGGCTTAGGAGATAATTAGAAAGATAGAAAGTGAGGTAAGTAGGAAAATATATGTTACCACAATTCGTGGAATGTTGTGAATATTTATATTATTTCCCTTAGTAGGTTGTATGGGGTAGGTTCCACGCGGAGGAATCAAGGCCATGAAGGTGTCTTTTGTACTAGCTTCGATCACGACCTTGATTGGCGGGTCGATCCGAATTGAGGTCCAGGTCGAGTAGATATCCAAAGCTGTTTTTTAAGCCCAAAAAAACATAACAACCTATTTTAAGCCCAAAGTATTTCCTTTTTTTAAAAAAAACAACAATCCACTCCTTCTTAAAATAGGACACTTGATCTTAACCCAACTAATCCACTATCTGATATTTGGAAAATAAAAATTATAAATCTCGACCACATATAAAACCGAGATAGAGCTGGATTTTAAAAAAACCATCACCATAGTTGAATGAATCCTTTGCAAAGCAATTTTTCACTCTCCGAATTAACCCCTTATTACTGGTCCAATCCACCAATTTTAATGCCATTGAAATACTTGATTAGTAAAATCCATAACATGATCAAGAGAATTAAGGGAAAGACGCAAGCACAAGCAACAAAACACAAAGCAAAACGACATCTTCTCAAAGTATGAATGTCCTAATTGATGCCTAAAAATCATGATCTAAAAATAAAAATACAGTATTAATTTAGGTGACATGATTAGTGTTACTTTTTATGTGATGACATTATAACTAACATTGCTCCAAGTGAAGTCAATGAAAATAGACCCCTTAACCTGAGTTAATGACTACGTCAAAATCACTTAAGGAGGTGAAAATTAAAGATTGGACTTTATCCAGATATTCATTATATTTTTAGTAATCTTTAGAAAGAAACTTACTTATATTTAGCAATTCCTAGAAAAATTAACACCCTTTATTTTTAAACCTGGGAGAAAACCAGTTTCTGCGGGAATGTTTCACAATCACCAAAACGAAGAGGTTAGTCTTTTTGCCTTCATTTTTTATTACAACACATGAACTTTCTGCACTTCAATCAGACCTAATGCATTCAATATATGTATGAAAAAGGAAATAAAAAATGCATGCAAAGTTTAAAGATGTCACGACTGGTGACAATTTAGGTGTCATGACATCAAAACTAACACTGACTTAAACAATGCACATTCTGAGATCTCTTCTCAAACGAGAGAAGGTCTCTATATCTAATGCTTTTGTGAAGAGGTCAGCAAGCTGATTGTCTATTTCTATATGCTCAAGACTAACTATCATCCTCTCAACCTAGTCACGAATAAGTGGTACCTTATGTCAATGTGTTTGATTCGAGAGTGTTAGACCAGATTTTTTGAGATATCAATGGCACTGGAATTATCATAGAGCACAGTCAAAGTTCTACTATGTAGACCGTAGTCCTCTATCATTTGGTTCATCCAAAGTAATTGTGTGCAAACACTTCCAGCTGCAATATACTCGGCTTCATCTGTAGAAAGAGAAATGCAATTTTGCTTTTTACTATACCAGGAAATAAGGTTATTACCCAAGAAAAAATAACCCCCAGTGGTACTCTTTCTATCCATAACATTCCCATCAATCCGAGTCCGTATATCCCACAAGTTCAGTACTTGTATCCTTAGTATACCAAACACCCAAATTAGTTGTACCAGCTACATACCTAATGATTCGTTTAACAACTTTCATATGTGATTCTTTATGATTTGACTGGTACCTAGCACATAAGCACACACTATATATAATATCAGGCCTTCTAGCTATCAAGTATAAGAGGCTCCCTATCATGCTCCTATACAAGGTGTTATCAACATTAATACCAACATCATCTCTAGACAGTTTCATGGTTTTGTCTAACGGTGTTTTCTTATACGTGGCACTCTCTAAACCAAATTTCTTAACAAGATTCTTAGCATATTTGGACTGAGAGAGAAAAATACCATCATCCAACTGTTTAATTTGCAACCTAAGAAAATAAGAGAGATTACCTTCCATACTCATCTCGAATGTGTCTGACATTCTGGTAATAATATCACTTACCATCTGCTCGTTAGTAGATCCAAAAATTATATCATCCACATAAACTTGGACAATTAAAACATGCTTGTTCGATTTAAGGAGAAATAAGGTTTTTTAACTTCTCCACGTCTAAAATTTAAGAAAAGCAAGTGCTGAGTCAACCTCTCGTACCAAGCTCTGGGAGCTTGTTTTAAACCATACAAAATCTTTTTTAGTTTTAAAACAAAATCTAGTTTGTGAGGATCAACAAACCCTTTAGGTTGCTCAACAAATACTTCTTCACTTAAAACTCCATTAGAAAAAGCATTTTTTATGTCCATTTGGTGTGAAGACATTTTCATATAGCATGCAACAGCAAGGAAGAGTCTTACCAATTCAATACGAGCAACTGGAGCAAACGTCTCATCAAATTAATATCCTCAATTTGAGTGTATCCTTGTATAACCAATCGTGCCTTGTTTCTCACAATATTTCCCGCCTCGTCCATTTTATTCTTGAAAATCCACTTCTTACCAGTTACATGTGAATTTTCTGGATGAGGAACTAAGTCCCAAACATCATTCTTAGCAAATTAGTCCAGCTATTCTTGCATGGATTTATCCATAATTCATCTTTCAAAGCATCCTCCACACGTTTTGGCTCTATTTTGGAAAGAAACAAGGATTCTTGAATTTGAGAACATTTAGTGGATAAGCAAACAAATCTTACCATCTCTCTGAAGTTTATTTGTCGCTTTCTTGTACTTCTTTTGTCAAGATCTACAATGATTTGATCCGTAGGATGGTTCCTCTGAATTCTAGAGGGAATATCCCTCTGATGTAGGTCAATATAATTAGCTAGATAATCCTCATCTGAATCTGAACCGGATTCCGGAGCAGCCTGAGTTGGTGTCAAGTCTGGTGTTAAGTCACCAGTACCGTCACCACCTGCATCTTCAGTTTCTACACCTTCAGTTTCATCTACACTAACCATAACATCTTCTTGAGGATTCTGATCATAAACCAGATCATTATCCTCAGCAGGTCTAACACTAGTAATCATATCATCAAACTTGACATTAACTGACTCCATCATGCAACACTTTCTAAGATTATATACCCTATATGTAAGACTATTTCGAGAATACCCCATGAAAATACATTTATCACTCTTTGAGTCAAGTTTTGCAAGATGATTCTTATCATTTAACACATAACAAATGCACCCAAAAACATGAAAATAACTCAAATTTAGCTTTTTGCCCATCAAAAATTCATAGGGAGTAACACATCACCTAGGTCTAAAATACACCTTGTCAATTATGTGGCATGCAATATTCATTGCTTCCCCCCCCCCCCCCAAAAAAAAATTTTTGCAATTCCATTTGAAATAAGCATAGTCCTAATCATCTTGCAAGAGATCTATTTTTACGTTCGACTATCCCATTTTGTTGGGGGGTGATGGGTGAAGAAAATTCAGGAGTTATACCTACCTTGGAACAATAATTCGAAAAGGACACATTTTCAAACTCTTTTCCATGGTCTGACAAAATTCTTCCTATACTCACACCAAAACGCACACTTAGCTTTTTCGCAAGTTTTTTAAAAGCTTCGAAAGCCTCAGATTTTTCTTTTAAAAACTCTACCCATGTAAAACGAGAAAAATCATCTACAATCACAAGTACATACCTCTTACCACCAAGGATTTAT
The DNA here is from genome assembly GCA_014905375.1 of Phtheirospermum japonicum. Taxonomy (NCBI): domain Eukaryota; kingdom Viridiplantae; phylum Streptophyta; class Magnoliopsida; order Lamiales; family Orobanchaceae; genus Phtheirospermum; species Phtheirospermum japonicum. Next base: position 4,078,936 of record BMAC01000005.1, on the reverse strand, counting down.
ACTTCAAGTGGACCCATAAGACCCATATGAAGAAGTTCAAAATAGTTTGATGTGGTGAGACTTTGCACATTTGGATGAGATACCCTAGCCTGCTTTCCTTTTTGACATGCCTCGCAGACTGGAATGATTTTAGTGTTGAGCTTAGGTAGTCCATTCACAGATTCCTTCTTGTCCAATCTTTCCAACATCTTGTAATTGACATGCCCGAGCTTTTGATGCCATATCTCGGCATCACTCAATTGAGACAGTTTGCAGAACATATCACCATTGATTTGGTAGCAATTGTCGGAAGTCCTCTGACTAGTAAGGATACATGCATTGCCCTCGTCATTAACTTCGCACTTTTCATGGGTGAACTTGACACTGAACCCACCATCGCACAGTTGGCTAATACTTATCAAGTTCGTTGTTAAGCCTTCAACAAGCAGTACATTTTCAAACTTTGCAATACCAATAACATGAAGGGTTCCTTGACCAATGATTTGTCCATTTGCACCTCCACCATACTTCACCTTTCCTCCTTGAAACTTGACAATATTTGAGGAAGGTCTTTTGATCCAGTCATGTGTTTAGAGCATCCACTGTCGAAGTACCAGGCTCTAGGAATGTGTGATTTTAATGATGAATAGATCATATTGCATTTGATCTCGTTCTTCTTGACCCAGACCTGTTTGACTCTGGTGTTGGTTTTGGTGTTAGGAACACGGAAACCGTCACGGGACTCAGCACTCAACTTTGACCTTTAAAACTGACTTTGTTTGCTAACAATCTTCTGGTAGAATGGTCGGATGTGACCATGTTCACCATAGTGATGACACACGTATTGTCTTCTTCTCTTCTTGTGATGTTTGATCTTGTCCACCTTTGGGCTTGATTCTGGCATTTGTTAATCAGGCTTGTATCCAATCCCGTGTTTAGATGAATCAAGGAAACTTAATTCCAAAATTTCGTCGAGCTTAGCCTTACCCTTATTGAGGTTCGAGAGGGTTTCTTGGATCTTCTTTAAATCATTCTTCACGCGTTCTAACTCAGCATCTTTTCTAGTGAGTGACGACTCCAGTATGGCAATTATGTTAAGTTGATCATCCTTCTCGTGAGTCAGTTTGTCCACCTTGATCATAAGAGACTTGATTTTAAGCACTTGATTACCCCAGTTGGCAAATAAATTGTCATACTCAATTCTCAGCTTCTCATAACTGTCAAGTGTTTCTTCAACTTCTGCATTCAGGCACGAGGTGTTGGTTTTGGTGTTACCAACACGAATGTCGTCATCCCACACAACATTAGCAAACAAGGCTAGAACAGTTTTAGATGAGTCAGAATCGTTGTCTTCTTCACTGAACTCTTTTGTAATCAAGTTCTTCTTCCTCAGATTATTTGCACATTCATTCTTGCAATGCCCTCAACCTTTACACTCATGACATTGAAATTCATTAAGGGGCTTTGGGGAACTCGAAGTTTTAGATTCCGAAGATGAAGACTGGAATCTAGAAAGAGTACGCCCTGATGATTTTGGTGTTGACGTCTCTGACTTGTTTTTAGAATAAGATCCTCCAATATTATTTTTCCTCTTCAAGTACTTGTTAAAACGTTGAGATACAAGAGACACTTCTTCTTCTCCAAGTGTGGTATCATGAACCTTCTCCAGTATCTCTCTCCAATCAATATCTTCATTAATATCAGAGTTAACATCGGAAGTTAGAGCAACATTCTTCTCTTTTAAGTTGGAACCAAGATGTTCCATCTCAATGTCTTGAGCGAGCCTACTAAAGAATCGAAGTTTAAATTGTATGTGTTCTTTTCTTCTTCAATGGATACCAGTTTGATGCTGAATTTCTTCGAGATGGATCTTAGCAAGTTTCCCACAAGACATGAGTTAGGCATAGCTTCACCAAGTTCTCCGCACTCATTCGCAATATCTAAGAGTCTCATAGCATAGTCCATGATGGACTCTTTCTCATCCATCCTCATTGACTCAAAGGTGGCAGTCAACATCCTCAGTCTTGATTTCTTGACACTTTGAGCTCTTTCACACACCCTCTGCAACGCATCCCATGCATCTTTTGCTGACTTGCACTTTTTGATCACCTTATAGTAGCTTGCATCGACATAACCACAGAGAGTGTTAATGGTTTTGGAGTTCCAATTTGACAAGGCTAGTTCATCAGCCGTCAACTCTTCTTCTTTCTTGATGATGGTATCACCATCAGCATCAGTAATGCGTAGTTTTTCACATCCAGCCAGTATGGTTCTCCACGCTCGTTCATCAATGTTCTTGATGTGCCACCTCATCCTTTTTTTCTAGATAGAATAGTTCTCGCCAGTAAGGATTGGAGGTCGTGGATTTGCTTGAGCATCCATAGCGTCCTACAAAATAAGGGATCAGTATACTTAGTACTCAAGTAACCTACTTTACATGTCAATTGTAAATTTGATAGGTCTATGGATGTTTAAATAAGTATCAGTAAATTGATGTTAAGTCTAATGTTAAAACACAAGAATTAACATCAAACATAATGGAAATAAAAAGCAGCGGAATAAATCGAAACTACACAGCAATTTAAATTTCGTTTGTAAGCAAACTTGCTTACGAACTGGGTATACAAACCCGAAAACTATATTACTTTAATTCGTTCAAGATCAAATACAAAATATAAAGTAATGTATGAAAATAATAGTATAAACACTATGATACTAAAATAATTGTCGCCAAAAAGGATGATCTTCTCCGTTGGTCACACAACTTCAAAGAGGTATGGATCTCAGATGGTGGCTTCAAGTATCCTCATGCTTGTATTCTTTATCTGTTCGTGCGTCTCTGTTCCCCTTGCTGTGTTCAAGTCTACTTTTTAACAAGACTCCTTCTTGTCTTAAATAGACAAGAATTCTAATCTTGGTAAACAAGTAAACTAATTCTAAACCCAATCTAGGAAACTAAATAAACTTCTAAACACAATTTAGGAAACAAATTTAGTGTTCTAATATATTTTGAGCCCAAGAAAGACAAATAACCACTAAAAGAAAATTAGGAATAATTGCTAAAAATAAAATTCTCAACAAAGTTTAAATCTTAAAGGAGAATTTCAAGAACAAGAAATGAAAATCTTAAATTTAAGATGACTTAGAGAGAAAGGTACAAAATGTAAATAATCAACTCCTTAAATTAAGTTAATCCAAAGTTAATGATAAGGGAACGAAAATGCCCAATATATAGGCCAACAGGTTCAAAACGTAGATTTGCATCACCACAGGCTTTGGATTGAAAATTAAGCCACACTTTGAAATTTGAGGCTGACGACACATCACGATGACAAGCAGACTAGTTAACGGGACAATTTAGGGTTTCAAACGTTTGAATGTGCTTTTGTCATTGACTTATGAAATGTAATATTAATTTTGTTGAAAGTGTGGTGGTCCAAACATTATGACCTGCCACACCTAAAAGTTCCAGTACATTGTTTCTGTCTTCATCTAGTTTTTATTATTCGAAATGTTCGAAAGCTTAAATATTGTAAATCTTTATCTTAATTTCCCAATAATTCAAGACCAAATTTGATTGGACTTCCATTTGGGCTCGCGCGTTGTGCTTGACACTATTTGTCTCTCATGCACAGGTGAGTACTCGACGTACTCGGCCATGACTCAAACATAGGCTTTCTGGTTCTCAGACATACCTTTATGGTGCCCGGTCATGACCCGAACCATCGGTGATGTTTCTTCATTTTTTCAATATTGGCCCAATGTGTCATTTTTCATCTGATTTTTTATTATTTATTCGCTAACATATATAATGAAAATTACGAAGCGCAGCCCAATTACTAACATCGACTTGTTCTGACCATTAACCTAGCAAAAACAAAATAAAATTCCTAAAACATGAAAAAATAAGTAGAATACTATAAAATTTTAACAATGTACGAAAATATGATGAAACACAACTAAAACTCGTAAAGTGATGATCGAAGATTTCTTAGCACTCTAAGAAATTGTCTCCGCAATAGTACGGAGTCGATTGTAGAGCGGTAATTTTTCCCGAGTTGTGTCTCTCGAGGATAGATATTATCGGCGGTCGTGTTTTTACTCAATCTCTTGTTAATCGAAATTACACTAATCTACACTAGGAAAGCATTAAGTCATTGAGTGAGTTTTGAGTTTTATGCTAAAACTTGAATTTAAAAGGAAACTTTAATTAAAAAGGATTTAAATGAAAATAATGAAAATGAGGGTTTAGGGTGTTCGGTTCGTCTCCACGATCAATCAGTTTTTGCCGAGCACTTAATCCACGATTCGGGGTTGTTAATCCCAAATTGTCGACAAGCTCCGACTAATGGCTCTAAACGAACCTTGACCCTAAACCCATAATTTCTAAACTAATTGCAACAAATGTAAATTAAGACTTGCTTGAAAGTAATTAAAGTTTAATGACATTAATTAAAACTAATTATCAACATTGCATAAATTAAAATTTATTAAACTAAGAAGGCTTGAAAATTAAAAGGGAAATTGGAGGGAAAAACAAAGTTTGAAAGTTAAAATAAGTCAAAAGCATTAATTGGGTAAAAGTCAAATTGCTCAAAAAAGAAAGACCCATAAGCCTTTCAAAAACCCAAGGTTTATTTGGACAAATTGGGTAAAAAGCTACAAGAGGTCTTCAATGGAGTTTTTGCTAAACAAGAAGATGAAAAACAACACAAAGCAATTAAACCTACACTAGAAAAATCAAAACAACACAATAAGAACACATAACAATAAGGGGAATGATTACTACCAGTTTTTTTGCTCCAAACAAGTGCTTCAAAGTCTAGCTTACAATCTTCAAAATACAATAACAACTTCAACAAACAAGAACAACAAATGAAGGAGGTGTCACCCTCTCCCACACTTGCTAAGAACACCTAAACCTAACTACACTAACTACTAAACTAGCCAAACTACATTAAATAAGTATTTAAACTAGGGTTTATTATGCAAGAGTAAACGAAATGCTTGGAGGAAATGGAGCAAGCCCCAAATTCCACCAAGGAAGGGTTGGATAAGGTTGGAAAGAGCTGGTCCTCTTTATACAAAAATGCAGGGGCAAAATCGTCAAAATGGACCAAAATCACGAAATGGACTGCGACTCAGTCGATCGACTGAGGAGTAGTCGATCGACTAAGGGTCCGTCGATCGACTACTTCGCCCAAAATCGCCAAACCTTCTGTACTCCAGTCGATTCGGAGAGATCTAGTCGATCGACTGGCTCGACTGCTCCGGCTCGGCTAAAAATACGATAAAGGGTAAAAATGTACGAAAAACTACTAAAAACCACACAAAAGCTATAAAAATCTAAAACTAACAAAATAGGCCAAAACGACTCCTAAAACCCGTAAAAAAATGCAAGAAAAACACACGCGAATGCGACACAAAAAGGTAATAAAAATGTGTACAAAAAAGTACAAACCAAGTGACACATTAAAACACATACAAAAAATATATATGTAAATGTGTACAAAACAACCATCAATGGTTGAAACTCATTTTTCAGCATCAACAAAAACTAGCTCTTGTTCGAGATCCTCATTGACTTGGGCTATTCTTGAGGTTATTGGAATTACATCATTTTATACATCCACATATATAGATTTTCATTTTCTAGAGATTTGGGTTGTGGCGTAGGAAGTGTTGACAAGGCGGATGTACTGTCAGTTGGCGATATGTGTGCGTTATGTGATGACAAAAAAATTTTGCGGCGAAAGAGAAAAGGTGTCGAAGAGGCGGTGAGTGGCGGAGGATGACTTGGCTGACAAGTGTTATGTATGTTGATTTGTCAAATCAAGAATCGAACCACAACATGCCATGTCAATTGCTTCCAAGGGTGGCAACCAAACTGTAAGGCCAACTACTATTTGGTTCTAATGTTTGTCAACAAATATTATTGTACTCTTGTATTCTCACAATTGCACCTACCCTTATATAAATCAAAATTACCACATAATTTCTCATAAATATAAAAATAAAATTCTAAATAACTATTTAAGAAATTAAAAAGACGCCAAAAATAAAACTAAAATATAAAATGTTATAATATAATACTAAATAAATATCAAAACTCAAAATAAGAAAATATATACAATAAACTATTTTGAAATCTTTATAATTTAATAAACTTGAAAAAAAAAAAAAAAAAAAAACTCAAAAATAGTATAGAATAATATAAGCCGTTCAAAAATAATAAATCAAGTTAAATAAATATTTAATTATGAATAATTACTTTATATTTTTTTAAAATGAAAAACATAATAGAAATGTTATAAAATAAATAAATTTTATTTGGCAAAGGATACCCATGTTGTGCAAGAAACAACACATCTCATGTTCAATCGTGGGCAACTGGTATGATATGTTAAAATAATAATGATATTAGTTCGAAACACCGGTCGGATATTAATTGGCTTGTATTTCTAAAATAAGAAAATATAACACAAAAACTTATAATATATTATTAAAATTTCAATAATATAAATATCTCAAAAATTTTAATTTATAATATATCCTTGAACCTTCATTTTTCAACAACCAAAATACAAATACTAAATAAAATATCTATGGATAAGAATAAGTGGGTATTTGTTTAACATATAGTGTTTTAATTTTTGGAATTATGAAATAGCCCCTCAAAATGGATCGAGGGGAGTACCCACCCATTTGCAACTTTGTGAACAGCAAATACCTAACCCAACCCTTTAGAGCATCTCCAATGCATACTATGAATTGGGAAAAAAATAAAATGACACATCAGCAAATAGACAATGTCTAGTAAAAATACTTCTCCAATGCACAATGTGAGGTATCATATTAAGCTGGCGTGGCATTCAAAAAAATAGAAAATGTGGGGTGCTATTTCTACATGTAGAGGCTATGTGAGACAGTATGACTCAACAATTTCTTTTTCTTCTCCAATTTTTTTGTCGTGCCTTCGTATTTGTAATTCTATTTATGAGTAGGTTAATTATATTATTATTTAATCTAAATAAGATAAATGCCACATAATTAGCATTAATAAAATTATAGAAAGACCCATTGGAGAGTTATTATTAGATTGTACCGTCTATTCAATTCATGATCATCTATTTATTTGCCACATCACCATCAATTCATAGTATGCATTGGAGATGCTCTTAGGGGGTTCAATTATCCTGTTACTTGGGTCTGGAGCGGATCAATTTCACCGACTTTCTAAATTTTTGGCTTTTTCTTAACCTAATAGAAAGTGCTAAATTTCATCCATTATTACGTATATGCGAGTATATATTGTACTGTACACATAAAGATGAACATTTAATACAATTCTTGCATACAATTAACATATATATATATATATATATATATTAAAAATATTTATCATAACATAATTGAACTTTTATCACATTGTCAATGAACTTTTATCAGATATGAATATTTTTATCATAGTAAATATAAATATTTTAATGCCTGCTATGCGTTTATAAATACACATTTATCATAGTAAAAAAAAAAAATATATCATAATAAATATAAAAAATTATTTTAACAAAATTAATATTTATCACATTTAAAATATTTTTGAACCAATTGTATGATACAATGTAACCAGGTATACATGACAATTTCAAGCTCCTTTGGACTGGGCCAAATCCAAGTAAAGAAGCCCATAGCCTCGATGTCGGCGCAGAAGTCCACGTTAGCCCTACTTAATTACTCATTAATTACGCAAAGCCCCTTACTGTTTGCTATATCTCTCATTTCACTCCCGCGTTTCTCTCTATATATTTCACCATCCCTCTTATCTTTTATCCAACCCGTAAAGTATAACCTAAAAAAATATGGCAAATTTGAATTTCCTCTCTCAAACCCTAATCCGACCCACCGCCTCCTCTCCCTCCCTCCTTTCCGCCGCCACCCCAAGAGCCATCCGCTTTTTCACTGGTCAGCCGGGAAGCAGATTGCCCTCCCCCTTTTCCGCCGTCACTCCAAGAGCCATCCGATTTTTCTCCGGTCAGTCGGGAAGCAGATTGCACGTGGAGCCCACGGCGGAGATGGAGGCGAAGGCGGTGGAGAGAATTGAGGATCTCATCCATGCCCTCATCGTCAAGAGATGCAAACCGGATTGGTTGCCCTTGGTTCCAGGAGCCTCCTATTGGGTCCCTCCCCGCCGGAGCTCGTACGGTGTCTCCGATGTCGTGAGCAAGCTCGCCAACGCGCTGACCGATGAGGAGTATTTGTCTCTTGTTACCTTGCAGGGATGGCCTTCGTCCGCATTTTACATACAGGATGGTACATTTATTTTTATTTTTTTCAGATTCATTTTTTCCTAGTTTCTGGTGCCACGTTGAATTTATTGTTTAATCAATTTATATATTTACACCGATCATGGATGAAAAGGGGCAAATGATGTAATTGTCGGAGTGGAATGCCCAATAAATTTTGGGTGTGATGACACTCATCTGAATAGGAAGATCTGATGCCTCTATAACTTATTGTTTTACAAACTTTTTTAATCCTTTTTTTTCTAATTTTATTTGACCAATGAGGAAGCCTGTGATGACTATTTATGGTATCAACCTGAAATGCAAACTATTGATATGATGAGTGTATTTGAACTAGGACGGACTGAGGCTTCATGTGGGAATTTGAACTTGTCTTTGTTTTTCTGGGTAATTTCATTATCACATTTTTGTGTTTTTTACTTTGGCGCTGTTATGTGTACGAGTGCAACGTCCCTGAATGACGAGATCAAATAATTTACAGTTATCCCTGTCTGATAATTTTCTGCTGAATTTTTGTAATCTGACATAGATGTTGCACAAAAATTTCATTTCAAATAGGCACTTTCATTTTGAAGTTTTAAATACTCGCTGATTGTGCATTTTGATATTTTGTTTAGTGTTTGTAATTTAATTTCATTAAGCTATTGAAACACTTGACCAAAATGATGTTCTTTACTCGTTTTCGGTATGATGAGACAAACAAATTCACAGTTATCCCTGTCTGAACATTTTCTGTTGAAAAGTTTGTGATCTGACCCAGACTCTTTATTGTTTTTCCTGTGTTTCGAATTTAGTCTTTTTCTCTCGCTGTCTAATGATAATCTTTTGCAGATGCGCATTTTCATACATCATCCACTGAAACCCTGCAAGAAGTCCAAGCTTCAATTGAAGATGACGATGAAGTTTGAATTGACGTGTATAAAAATGTAAAGAATATTTATTCCGTGGACAGAAAATTGTAGGCTTGTAGTTACACCTTGTAAAAATTGTAAATGGTATAGTGTAGGATATAAAATCAAACGTTTCTATGTGTACATAAAACCTGAATCGGACCAAGGAATTTTTCAGTACTTGTGTATATTGACAGAATTTTTCGTTATGCAGTTTTTTTCACTTTCTCCCCTAAAATATGTTTTGTTTCACTTTGCCACCTGATGTATAATAATTTTTGACGATACCCTCCAAACTTTATTTCCGGCGAAATACTCCTAGATTCAAAGTGAAAGAATTTTACAGTTTAGGGATGAAATGCAAAAAATCTCATAGTTTGGGGGGCAAATTAAAATAATATACATATTTAATTTTTGATTTTAAAATTTTATATTTTAAAAAGATATATAAATTTTATCTTATACTCACACACACACAAATTGTCAATAAAATTTCAAATTTAAAAAAAAAACCCATAAGTTCCCAATTAATATTTATAATTTTTTAAATATAAATATTGTCAATACATCTTTTATATTATTAATTATTAAACACATGATTAAGTATTATGTAAATTATTATGATACGAAAAATAAAATTATCATTTGATATTATTATTTGTATAAAATGTGTGATTAAATACTATATTAATCATGAGTATATTAATTATTATGTAAGATTATAATTATCGAATGATTAATGTAATTAAAATCTTATAATATCAAGATTTTAATTATATTAATCATTCGATAAATATAATCTTATATAATAATTAATATACTCATGATTAATATATTATTTAATCACACTTTTTATATAAATAATAATATCGAATGATAATTTTTTTTTCGTATCATAATATTATAATGCATATACGAAATACATCTTTATTTTATTTTGTTCAATCATACTACATAATAATATATTATTATGTTACTTAACCTAATAATTTACATAATACTTAATCATGTGTTTCATATTTAATAATATAAAAGATGTATTGACAATATTTATATTTAGAAGATTATAAATATTAATTGGAGATTTATGATTTTTTTTAATTGGAATTGTATTGACAACTTTTTGTGTGTGTGTGAGTATAAAATAAAAAGTATATATCTTTCTCAAATATAAAATTTTAAAATAAAAATTAATATTTATATTATTTTAATTTGCCACCAAATTATAAGATTTTTTGCACTTTACCTCCCAAACTATAAGATTATTTCACTTTGCCCCTCAACTACCCGTCGATGGAATCTATAAGGAATATTCCACCGGAAATAAAGTTTGGGGGCAACGTCGAATATTATTGTACATCAGGGGGCAAAGTGGAACAAAAAATATTTTGGGGGGTAAAGTGAAAAAAAATGTATATATTGGGGGGTAAAAAAGATTACCCCTAAAAGGGGAGGTTTTGTAAGTTGAAACTCTGAATCATGGCTTTCACTATTAAAATGGAATGAATTTTATTTATCTGATGGGGAGCGGGACATTGGCGTCACGCCCATTTAAATAATAATAAGAAACAAGGGGAGTGGGGCGCCGGTGTCATTGGCGTCCCGGATGGATTTGCAAAAAAAAATAAAAATTGAAAAGCGAGACACCATTGTCAGTGGCGTCCCGACCCCGTCCCGACCCAATTTGTAAAAACAAAAAATATTCTTTTAACCTACCCAAAAACCCACCCAACACACACGCAACACACTCTTCTCTTCTCCTCCAGCAGCAACCAGATTTTCCCTAATTATATTCGATTAATGCGATTTTATTTTTCATTTAAATTGAATTAAAAATTAAATTAAGAAGTGAAATCTGCAAATGCTTGATAATCAATATTTATATTATACCACGACACGATGCCGATCAATATTATCTACTTACCCACACCACGAAATATAATATTTTTTTTTAATATTTTAGGTACTTTTCCCGAGAGTATATCTAATCATCTCGAAAATTTTCTACAAACTTCTTAATAAATCTTATAAACAAATATTGCTAATATTAAATGTACCAATCTTGCAGGGCGACCTCAACGTGGAATATGAATGAATTTTTTGATTTATGAAATCTCATGAATTCATAATGGCAAATATTAGTAGGTTCTGAAAATTTGAAAATTTGCATTCAAAATATTTATGTATTTAGGATTATGTAAACGGTAAGAATTGTATTTATTTTTACTTTTTTATTGTAAATGTCAAATTATATCGGTAAGGTATATAATATAATATTATTATATTATCTTTAATTGTAATTAAAGTGTGAAGGTAGGTTAAAAGAATTATTTTTGCTGCTGGAGGAGGAGAAAAGTGTGTGTTGCGTGTGTTGGGTGGGATTTTTGGGTAGGTTAAAAGTTCTTTTTTTTTCAAATAGGGCCGGGACGCCACTCACAACGGCGTCCTGCTTTTTAGAACTTTTGTTTTTGCAAATCCGCCCGGGACATCAATAACACCGGCGTCCCGCTCCCCCAAAAGTTTTCTTATTATTATTTAAATGGGCGGGACGCCCCTGTCATTGGCGTCCCGACCCAAAAAACCAACTTTTTTTAAATTGTATTTTATCAATTTCTAATTAATTATATATTATTTATTTAATAATACCCTAAAATGACATTGTGTACTACCATCTTAGAACAAAAATAAAACGTGGCTTGCATAAAAGAACTATACTGATGGGGCAGCCAGTAGATCAGACCTCATTTGGGGTAGATTTGATTGGGAGTAAGTACGAAGAGAACAAAGGCGGCTTTTCATTTTGGGCGAAAGTCTGACCAGGCCTGTTGGAAAACGGGATGAGGGAAACAGCTCTTCCTTCTTCCTGAGCTGGAAGAGTGTTTTACCAGACAAGAGAGGAGGAAGACCTGTTTTCCAGACTCTGAATAGGGAGACAAGTGAGACCACTTGTCAGAATCGATTACGCAAACGGCCCGTGATTTGCGGCGCGTGTTCCTGGGATCCCGACCGGGGTCCCCACTACGATAAGCTATAAATATCCCAGCCTGGAGGCAGGGAGAGGTATGATGTTACAAGCATTCCTTCTTATTTTCTCTGGAAAACACCTCATCGCTTACTAACTTAAGCATTGGAGAGGTTTCCACCGGAAAACCACCGGTGGTCCTTTCTAACCTTTGTTTGTGGTGTAGGCTTCGGAAGCTTGCGGGTTCCCAGGTCTTACCCAGGTGTTTCACTATTTCCGGTAGAAACAATTGGCGCCGTCTGTGGGAATCGGATCGAGCTAAGGCGTGAGGATGACTTCAGATGGTTGGAAGCGAAATTTGATAGGGGAATTGGGTGGCACTCCGAGTTCCGCCGTGCATACCCATGCACAACAGGCACCAGAATCATCATCAATACCAGATACGACAGGATCGGCCATGGCAGCTCCGCCGGGTCCCACACCACCGCCTCCGAGGAAACCTGCTGTGGGTGGGGGTGTCTCTCTCAATGAGTCACTTCTGACACAGCTGTCAGAATTGATTGGCAAGGCTGTGGAGGCGGCGGTCGAGAAAAAATTCGCGGAAATGGCATCGCCGCCGGCCAACGCACTACTAATGCAGGCAGCCCCGGCGACAGAAATAGAACCGTTGCACGCTCGACGTACGGAGCGAATCTGCCAACCGGATAGAGAAGAGCATCTTGCCATGTCTGACAGCGACACGGCCCGCCAGGCTAATCCCGGCTTGGTCAAACAGATGCAGAGCCTGCAGAAAGAGGTTCGTGAATTTAGGAAGAAGATGGTGGGTGCAGCTGCACCACCGGCACGGCGAGGCACCCCGTTTACGGAGGAAGTCATGTGCGATGATGTCCCAGCATCTTATCGATCCTTGGGTTTTGAATATAACGGGACGACGGACCCAGTAGACCACCTCAACCGTTTTGAGATAGCASRGGCYTTGCACAAARTTTCCGATTCGGTTATGTGTCGGGTCTTTCCAATGACTTTTACCAAATCAGCACAACTTTGGTTCAGCCAATTACCGCCGAGATCTATCAGCAACTTTGATGAGTTCAGCTCGGCCTTCCTACATCAGTTCACGAGTTGTAGGAAGTATCAAAAAATGCCGCTCGAGCTCTTTAGTTTAAAGVAMAAAGAGAATGAGAGCCTACGCGCTTACATCAATAGGTTCACAARAGCAAAGCTGGAAGTACCCTCGGCATCAGAAGAGCTGCTTGTAAACYCTCTGGCACAAGGTTTGAGGAAGGGAGAGTTCTTCCAATCTTTGGTGGTAAGACCAGCATTGAAGTTTGGAGAGCTCCTYGAGAGAGCCGAGAAGTACATCCACTTAGAGGAAGCTCTGAAGCTCAAGGATGAAGGGGAAAGGAGAAGAGAGAGGTATGACAGGGATGATAGGGTGATAACAAAAAAGCCCAGACCAGAGCTATCAATGGGTAGATCTCGTTTTGATAAATATACCCCCCTGGCGACACCTCCGGGCGAAATTTTGCAGGCAATAGAGCGTCACCCAGAGCTCAAGTGGCCCAAAACATACTCGCAGAAGCCAAGAAAAGAAAGGTCAGATCGCTTTTGTCGCTTCCATAATGAATATGGACATWACACAGATGAATGCACGCACCTGAAAGACGAATTGGAAAGAATGGTCCAGGCTGGACACCTAAAAGAATATGTTGGTGCGAAGAGAGGTGATACCAGGCCTGGACATCACAGTGCAGACCGCTTCTCGCAAAGCAAAGGTGGTCGGGCGGATGCTCCAGACAGAGGAAAGGCTGGTTCAAGAAGACCTGATCAAGCCCAGGTCGTTCATGGTGAAATCCAAATGATAACAGAGGGAGAGCTAGATGAGCACTCTAAGAGAACTCGACATAGTTATGTCAGGGCTGCTAAAGACCTAGTCAGAACGTCCCGGGAAGTGGGACAAGTAGCAGCCACGCCCAACATTTGCTTCGGATCAGAGGACAGTGATGGCATCCTCGCTCCACACATGGATGCTTTGGTGATAACAGCTACTATTGCCAACTATAACGTTCGTCGAATTTTTGTGGACACAGGATCTTCTGCAGATATTATATTCCTGGACTGCTTTACAAAGCTAAAGTTGAATGTTGAACTTGAAGAAGTAACCACTTCACTGGTTGGGTTTGCGGGAGGTACGTTAAAGCCTATGGGAGTGGTGAGACTCCTGGTAACCCTGGGGGAGGAGCCATATAGGGTGACACGGATGGTGCGTTTCTTGGTGGTAGACGCGCCATCTTCGTATAATGTCATGTTGGGTCGGCCCTCTTTGAGCCAGTTTCAGGCTGTCATCTCAGTCTTCCACATGAAAATGAAGTTTCCTACGGAGGACGGAACTGGTGAGGTAAGGGGAGACCAGTATACCGCGCGGCAAACATATGTGGATTGCATACGACGGAGTGAGGAGGAGAGGATGACCAAAAGAGCTCGGACGGAACAGCCACAGATAGAATTACCGAGACGGGAGGAAGGGCTGATGATAGTGGAAGTTGTTCCAGGCGACGCGAGTAGGACCCTGCGAGTGGGCACGACGCTTAGCCCTGAAGTATTGACAGACCTGGTTGCTCTGTTAAGAGAAAGTGCAGATATCTTTGCATGGTCCCCTCAAGACTTAGTGGGAATAGACCCTGAAGTCGCCGAGCACCACCTCAATATCCGCCCCGATATGAAACCAGTCAAACAGAAGAAACGAAATTTTGGGCCAGAGAAGGAGGCCATCATAGAGGCAGAAGTAGAAAAGCTCTTGAAAGCTGGACATGTTCAGGAGATACAATTCCCAGAATGGCTCTCCAACGCGGTGCTAGTCCAAAAACAGAGGACTGGCGGATGTGCATAGACTTTCGAGACCTGAACCGTGCCTGCCCAAAAGATCACTACCCACTACCAAGAATTGACCAGCTTGTGGACTCCACTTCTGGCTGTGAGCTCTTGAGCATGATGGATGCCTCACAAGGGTACCATCAGATTAGATTGGCTAAAGAAGACTGGAAGCGCGTCAGCTTTATAACTCCAAAAGGAACGTATTGCTATGTGGTCATGCCTTTTGGCCTTAAAAATGCAGGCGCCACCTATCAGCGGTTGGTGGATAAAATGTTCAAAAATCAGATTGGTAGGAATATGGAAGTATATGTGGACGACATGTTAGTCAAAAGCATAAAAGCAACGTCACATGTGCAAGATCTTCGGGAAACTTTCAACACTTTGCGGCGGTACAAAATGAGGCTTAATCCAAAGAAATGCATGTTCGGAGTCAGAGCTGGAAAATTCCTAGGCTATATGGTGACGGAAAATGGTATTGCAGCCAACCCTGAAAAGGTAAAAGCTATCATGGAAATGGGCGCACCTCGGAATGTAAAAGAGATGCAATGCTTGGCAGGACGAATCAATGCTTTAAGCCGGTTTATGTCCAGATCTGCCGAGAAGAGCTTACCATTTTTTCAGGCCTTGAGGAAAAYGGCCAGGTTTCAATGGAATGYTGAATGTGAAGAGGCCTTCCGATCGCTAAAAGAATATTTGGCCAACATGACTTTACTCACTAAGCCCGTCCAAGAAGAACCCTTGATATTGTATCTATCTGTTGGACAGAAGGCGATCAGCTCTGTCCTAATCAGGGAAGAGGGTAAGATACAAAGACCGGTATATTTTTGGAGCAAGGTCTTACACGAAGCAGAGGTAAGGTACGTGGAGGTGGAAAGGGCGATGCTAGCCCTAACAGGAACTGCAAGGAAACTACGGCCGTATTTCCTTTCTCATACAAATAAGCCAATCTACCATTAAAAAATATAACGGATAAGCCAGAAGCATCAGGGAGGCTAGTCAAGTGGATCATAGAATTAAGTGAGTTTGATATCACGTTTGAACCCAGAAAAGCGATTAAGGCTCAAGCTCTAGCTGATTTTATGCAAGAAATGGCTGGTCCCCTGGATGAGTTGAAGGAGTGGATAGTTTTTACTGATGGGTCTGTATGTAATCAGGGCTYCGGGGCTGGAATTGTCCTAATAGACCCAACGGGAGTATCTGTTGAATTCGCTATCCGATTAGARCCCACATTTTCTAACAATGTCGCCGAATACGAGGCCCTTTTGAGAGGGATTCAAATGGCAAAGGATCTAGGGGCGGAGTGACTAAGTGCCAGGGTAGACTCGCAGCTCGTCTGTAAACAAATTAATGGGGAATTCGAGACAAGAGAGGAAAGCATGCAGAAGTACCTAGCAAGGTTCAGGGTGTTAGCCAAAGAAATGAAAAAATTAACCGTTACTCAGATTCCCAGGGAAGAAAACGGCCGCGCAGACTTCTTAGCGAAGGTGGCAAGTTCAGCCACGGATTGTTATGAACGTACGATCACCTTGTTAAAAGCAGAAGGGGAGTTCGGGGTCGAACAGATCTGCATGATAGCCGAGGAAGATGATTGGCGCTCTGCCATAAAAAGATACCTTGAACAGCAGGTCTTGCCAGAAGAGAAGAGAGAAGCGGCGAAGGTGCGGAACAGGTCTGCCCGGTTTTGCCTAATTAAGGGAGAATTATTCAAAAGGGGATTCGGTCAGCCTCTTTTGCGATGTTTATCACAAAAACAAGGGGCTATGGTGCTAAAAGAAATACATGAAGGATGTTGTGGTAATCATATGGGAGCCAGAGCTCTGGCCAGTAAGATATTAAGGGCCGGTTATTTCTGGCCTTCCTTGAGGAAGGAAGCTGAGGACTTCGTTAGAAAATGTGAAAAATACCAGAAAATGGCCCCGCTGATCCATCAACCAGCGGAAGAGCTCATGGCGATGAGCTCCCCCTGTCCCTTCGCAAAATGGGGTATTGACTTGGTTGGTCCATTCCCAATGGCCCCAGCTCAAAAGAGATTTTTGATCGTAGCTATTGATTACTTCAGCAAATGGGTGGAGGCCGAGGCTCTTGCGAGAATAACAGAGGACGCTGTAATGAGTTTCATTTGGAAAAATGTGGTCTGTCGCTTTGGCATACCAAGAATAATGGTTTCAGATAATGGGACCCAATTTGCAGGAGCCAAGATGAAGGCTTGGTGTGCCAAGATGAACATTCAGCAACATTTCACGGCTGTATATCACCCACAAGCGAATGGTCAGGTTGAGGTAACTAATCGTATTTTAGTTCAAGGAATCAAGATGCGATTGGACAGATCTGGAGGGAAGTGGGTGGAAGAGCTGAGTTCCGTACTATGGGCGTACCGTACGAACCCAAAGGAAAGCACGGGTGAAACCCCTTTTAGCTTGGTGTATGGTATGGATGCTGTGGTCCCCGTGGAGGTTAGCTTTAAAACACATCGGATCCAGAATTTTGATGAAGAACAAAATGAGCTGTTGAGGTGGGATGCTTTAGATCTGATTGAGGAGAAAAAAGAGCAGGCTGCACTACGAATGGAGCACATTAAAGGAAGGATAAAAGTGGCGTATGATAAAACCGTGGTCAAACGACAGTTCCAAGTAGGAGATCTGGTCTTACGACGGGCTGATCTGGGATAAGTAAAAGGGAAGTTAGAGGAGTCTTGGCGAGGACCGGTAAGAGTTACCCAGACCTTGCCTGGTGGCGCCTACAGGCTGGAAGAACTAGATGGCACGGCGGTACCTCGTGCTTGGAACATCGCCAATCTAAGAAAATTTTACACATAATTGTAATGARCTGATGTTTGTGTGGTTTGAGTAGATTTACAGTTAAAATTGTGATTCATAACAGGAAGAAAACAATGAGACATTCAGATTATTAACGAAAGCGTTTATTAATCAAAAGAACTCCACATAGGAGTTACAAAAACAGACATTCTTACGAGAATATTTMCAATCATAAGGGCACAAATTACAATCATGGAAAAGGGCAACAAACACAGCCTTAGGATGGAGCGGATCCCGACCGGGGTCCCCACTAGGATAA
>BMAC01000005.1:4038147-4055649 GCA_014905375.1 Phtheirospermum japonicum | reverse complement strand
GGGTGTAGAATCGAGAAGCTGACGGAGCCGCTTAATCTCGTCCTCGTTCTCCAAAAGCCGAACGCGAAATCGCTATAAATATCCCAGCCTGGAGGCAGGGAGAGGTATGATGTTACAAGCATTCCTTCTTATTTTCTCTGGAAAACACCTCATCGCTTACTAACTTAAGCATCGGAGAGGTTTCCACCGGAAAACCACCGGTGGTCCTTTCTAACCTTTGTTTGTGGTGTAGGCTTCGGAAGCTTGCGGGTTCCCAGGTCTTACCCAGGTGTTTCACTATTTTCGGTAGAAACATATACCTACACTTTCTTCACCCCCTACTTAAGTTGAGCATCAAGAAAATTAATCATGCCCAACTTGGACATGTATAATTGAAAAGTATAGTTAGGAAGAATCTAGGTCAATTTTGTCTGCCTTTTGAAGCCTATAAGAAATGTATTGATGAACAATGAACCCTTATATTATAATTTTTTTTCGCACTTGTCACACCCTTATACTATAATTTTTTTGTTTATTACTTCCAATAAATCAAGAAATTGCCAAGAAACAAATAATAATTTCAATAGAACTTCTAGTATCTTTCCAAGCAGCCCAATCAACATCACTAAAAGCTTCAACATGCAGAGAAGAACCAACAAGATAAAATAGTCCAATAAAAGGAAAACCTTTGAGATATTTGACAGTGTGAACTACTCCATTCCAGTGAGAACTGAAGGGATTGCTAAGAAACTGACTCAGTTGCTATACTGAATAGGTAAAATTTGATCTAGTCATGTGCAAATACAACAAGCACCCAATAGTCTTCTATACTGATCATGATTATTCATAGGCTCACCATAAAAACAAGATAATTTGAGACCCTAAGGCAAAAAAAGTAGCAACAGGAATGAAATCCCACATTTTCATATTAGAGATCAAATCCGAAATGTATTTCTTTTGGCATAGAAAAGTTCCAGTAGTACACCTTGCAATTTCAACACCCAAAAGAATTTTGCTAAACCCTGGTGTTTGATTGTAAAGTGAGTATCTAGATAGGTCCTAAGTTCCACAAGAAGACTATTGCTTAAACCAGTAAGCAAAACATTATCAACATACACCAATATAGTTATATAATCCCTATTCATATGCATAGTAAACAAGCAATGATCATGAGAAGATTGAATTAGCCCAAAATCCAAGAGCTTTCTACACAACTCATTGTTCCATTCCCTGGAAGCTTTCATAAGCCCATATAAGATCTTAATCAATTTATAGACTGTCTTGGTTTAGCTTTTTGATAACCTCGGGGAGGTAACATATATACTTCCTCAATTAGATGTACATGAAAAAATACGTTATTAACATCCAATTGGAATTGATCCCACAGCTGCAAGGTTGCCAAAGTGAAGAATAATCTCACTGTCACCAGTTTTGCTACTGGTAAAATATAATCTGTATAGTTTATGCCTTCAACCTGATTATACTCTTTGCCCACTAATATAGCTTTATATCTTTCTATAATCTCATATGTCTTTCTTTTAATTTTAAACACTCATTTAGAACCTATAGCTATATTTCTTGCATGTAAGTTTGTTTGCTCCCAATTGTTATTCAACTCAAGAGCTGCTACTTCTCCATTCATTGCCTGAATCCAGTCTGATGATTTACTTGCTTGAGTATGGTGTGCATGTTCCTTTTCAAGGACAATATTTCTTGAAAAGGCTAAATAAGCAGTGGCAAATATAATTTTATCCAAAGAAGGTACAATTGGAGGAATAAAATGATGTAAACTTGCCGAACATAAATAATCTCAAAGTCTAATTGGCCGAATGGTAATTCTTGTACTCTTCTAATCTATTGAGAATTAGAAAGATGGTGTATTCCTCCTTGGGGAGAATAATCTGGATCTGAAATACCCCTATGATCTATGCACATCGGTAAAGGAAGAGGATTCACACAATTATCATATGTTGTTCCATTATAAGGAAACAAATGTTCAAAGAAAGTGACATCTCTGGACATAAATGTATGCTTAGTATCTAGATCAAATAGAAGATACCCCTACTGACTTGAAACATATCTCAAGAAAAAACACTTATGGGATCTAGATTCAAATTTGGACTCATGAGGAGAAACATTGGCAACATAACTCAAACAACCAAAGGTTTTAAGCCTCCATTATCGGGTGATTGAGTATACAACTTTTCATACGGTGTGAGCCATCCTAAAACTGAACTAGGCAACCTATTAATGATGTAAGCTACTAGACCAAAATCCCATAGGTAGGTGACTATGAAACAATAGAGATCTTCCAACTTCAAGTAAATGCTTATATCTCCTCCAACAATCCCATTTATGTTGAGGTGTGTATACACAACTCTTCTGATGTTCAACTCCCAGTTATTTTAACAAGTTCTGGAAAACTTTTCCCATAAACTCTAACCCATTATCACTTCTCACCTTTATTACCACCTTATAGAAATGTTGAACCATCTTCATGAAGTTCTTGATAATAGAAAAAGAAAATCTCCCTTAGATTACAACAAAAACACCCATGTTTCTCTACTATAGTCATCAATTACAGTACAAAAATAAGGTGTTCCAGTTAAAGAAGGATCTTTGCATGGGCCCCAGATATCAATACGAATGAGCTCAATAATAGTTTCAGAATGAATATCATCATTTGGAAATGAGAATCAATGTTGCTTATCTTTCTGACACACATAAAGAGCTTTCACTGAATCAACATTACTATTATTACACAATTTCTACAAAAAAGGTAGATGTTGCATTGTGCTATGAGAAGCATGGACTAAACATTTGTGCTGCCTTTCTAAAATCACACTGTAAACATGATCTGAAGTTATTTCACCCTATTTTCTCCTTTCAAAACATAGTCTTCCTAACATTGTTCCTACTACAACCAGTCTTGTAGTCTACATATCATGTAGAACACAAGAATCTATTGTGAACACACACTTCATACTAGATTCTAAGCACATCCGAGTCACTGATACAAGATTATACTTAAAAAATGTCACATACATCACATAAGACAATATCAACCCTTTTAAGTAACCAGATTTGTACCTCCATCTAGTAAATAAAGAGAAATAGAGATAAGCAAAATAGACACATCATTCACCACTTTCATGTTTGCACGTATATGTCTACTTGCCCATGTGTTTATTACTCATGACTCCTGTTGTATATCTTCAAACATAGATAATGAAAAATGATAATGATAGATTGAAACATTACCTACAAAACTCACAAATTATTCCTGATGACCTACATACTCTACATCACCTCCTTCTTTATTTCCCAATAGTTTTGCTACCTCACTAGCCAAAACTGTTAAACCTTGTAACCAATGAATTGATGAGGAATGATGCCTCATAATATCAGTTAACTCTGTGAGATTGGAAGAATCTCTACCCTTTTTCTCCTTTAAATCTTTGTGCCACTCTAGATGTCCATGCAACTTAAAACAATTGACCTTTTCATGTCTATTCCAACCACATTGCTCACAAACCATTTTTATTTCTCCTCTTTACTCATCTTGTTATATCCTTTAACTTTTGCTCCATTCAAGTTTCCAGAATTATACTGTGGTTTCATGTTATTTCCCTTTCCATAAATACTCTTCACTGCCATTTCTATACTCTGATTTTGATCCACTAATCCAATCTGGAGCGATCTCTGGCTCTCTGCAGGCAATAACATAGAATAAGCTCTATTCAATTAGGTAGAGGATCCATCATTACCAGCTGATTTTTAACATTATCACAACAATCACTAAGTCTCATCAGAAACTACATCAACTTAGTTTATCTCCTGTTCAAATATACTTTTTCTAACATCACATCTGCAAACTAATTGTGGCACCAAACACATATATTTGTCCCACATTTTCTCTAGCTTAGTAAAATAAACCATTACGGAATCACCTCCCTGCTTTAAATTCAACACGTCTCTTTGTAACTGATATATGAGTGGTCTGTTGCTCTCACCAAACCACTAACAAATATCATCCCACAACTCCTTGGAAGAATTTGCATAAATGGACGCATGCACAATTTCCTTGGACAATGAATTTAAGATCCATGTAATTATCATCAATCAACTCTCGTTCATTCTTCATAACTCGCTCTGTGGGTGATTTTATAATACTATTAACAAAATATCATTTCATCTTTGCCTCTAAAGGAGTCACCATAGATCTCTTACATGCCAAAAAAAGTAGAACCAGTAAGAGGATGATTTGCCAGCATTATACCTGGATGATCTGATCCATGATGAAACATTAGATCATCATCTCAAACATTAATTTGCCAGGATCTAACTACCATTCCGGTCATCAATGTCAGATTATTCAACTGTGATTGATTGCTAAAAGAATTTGGATCGATCAAAATGAAATCACACGAATAAAAAAATATCATAAGTTTCAAAATCAAAATTGGCTCTCGATACCATGTTGAAACAGTAAATCATGGCTTTCACCATTAAAGTGGGAAGAAGGAGGATTTTATTTCTCTGATCACATACATCACATAGTGCGTAAGTGCATGTGTTTTTACACAAAATGACATACTAAAATGACCTCGTTCCATTTACTATCACTAACACATAAAATGGTGTTGTTGTACTACCATCATAGAAAAAAAAGGAAATGAGTTTCTCACCTATCTATATATACTAAAGAACCAGACCTACAACTTTTACATTGTAGACCAATATTCTTTTAGGTTTTGTTCTTTTCACAATATTTATTTCATGCTCATAAATTTGCGGACTAATATATGTGCTTTTTTTTCTTCTATGAATCTTTGTAGGTATAGTTTTCGAAATAACTACATAAGTATAGTATTCGAGAACAATCAATTGATATGTAATCGGATTTGTGTTTATTTCATTTTGTATTTTTTTTATTTTTTATTTGTAACATCCGGAGGTGCTCTCCAAAGCACAAGAAATTGGTATTTTTGAGGCCAACCAATTCGTTCCAAGGTAATCTCCGATTGTTGGTTCAATCTATGGTTTTTGCTGGATTCTTAATTTTTTATGCATATGTTAATGTTTCCTTAATTCATCGCCAGATGAAGATCGTCTGCAAGTGCCTATTCACTTTTGATTCCTTTAAAATATTGGATTGGGTTGAACATTGATATGAATATTTTATTACAAAAAATTGCAAATAAAAACATGGAATGAGAAATGTTATTAAATTGTACTACAATTCTTACAATTGTTGAAATAAAGAAAACAAAACTGGAGAATATAATGAAACTAAATAAGAACATCTCCTTGAACTCAAACAAGATTGATCAACAAGTTGAGGTGAGAAAGATCTCTTTTCGCAAGACAAATAAGTCTCATGTAGTGCTAGCGAAAATGTCGTAATGTTCCCAATTTGCAACGACTTAATGTCTTTAAATGTATAGCACACCATACTTCAAAACTCCAAACAAACTTAAAAAGTATAAAAATTGAGCACAAAACTTTAAAATTGTTTTTGGTTTTTAGTGCAGAAAAATGCAGAATGAAGTTGATTTTATGTGTTTTTGCCTATTACTTCCAAGTTTATTTAACCATGTAGAGTTTGTGAAGTTGAAAGGGTGAAGCTAATGTAGTTAGTAAGTTTAATTTCCTACTACGGTCGTTACCTCAATTATCACAGTGTTGAGAACTTTTCGAATGTTGTTGTTGATTAAGTTGAAAAGTTACAACCTTTTGTTGGGAGCAAAATAATGGGTTGAGCTCATCTACTTTTGACCAAACAAATAGGTTTTACCATTTTAATAAGTCGAGCCCATTCTCTATTGGAAAATCCGAAAAACAAAAATTGCATTGATTCAAAATCAATCTTTCACAACCCTGGAGAGACCCTAAGTCAAGTAATAAACCAATTGTCAAGATCTAAGGCCCGTCGTTACCAACACCACAATTGGTGCATGGGCTTATCATATGATAACCATTGCAACTTCATATTTACTTATAAAGTGTATAAAATTTCCTTACATTTTCAACGTGATACTTTATACATTTTTTATTTCAAATGACTAATTTATACCATTTATTTCTCACTCACAGAAAATTAATTTTGAGAAAATAATTATACTACGATTATCTACTCAACACGTAGAATAATATTATTTCATTTAATTCTATATGAATTAAATATGTAACCATCAAATTAGTCATAACAAAATTAATTTTCCAACATTCTTGTCGTTGTATTTTCATCATTTTTGGCTCAAATTTTTTTTTTCGAATGTCTCTCTTTGATTCTGAAATTTGATTTTTAAATATTCTTTAGTGTTTATACCCCGAATTGTTAGCTTATTGTGCAGTTTGAAAAATGGCGCAGGTTTAATTTTCAATTTTTGGAATGTTTATCAATTTGTGACTTATGGTGCAGGTTGAAAATGGTTCCCTTAAATTACCCTGAATATAATAATAGTCGACAAGTTAAAAAAAAAAAAATGTTTATTACGTATCCGATCATCTAATGAATTTTATGGTGTCTATTTCATGATTACATTTTGATGTTTGTCAACGTTTTACATTAATAGTCAATGGTCCATCTTTGTAAAAAATGAAAACTGTTTATCTAATTTTATTTTTTCTAAAATTACAATCGATTTCAGATGATGTTTGGTTTCATTTCTATGGGCTTTTGCCAGCAAAATGTGTTCTCTTAATCCTCTTGGACAAACTTCGGAGATGGATGGAAAGGAAATTATGTTGTTACTTTTATGTCGACTCCCAATTGTATTTTCGTTGTTCAAGTCTATGAAACAGATGGTGATAAAAATGAAGGTTATGAGATTGATTACAATTCCAGTGGAATGTAGACTGTAGAGTCGTATAATTTGGGAAAAAAGTTGATTAACTGGAGTATTGAAGCACTATCTGAGATCATTCTTTTTTTGCATCTGCTTCTCAAATATGAATACATAAAATTAACCTAAAGGTGGAAATATATTCTAGTAAAGAACAGTTGTGATGTACATACCAAGTCCAGATGCGTTAAGGTCTTGATTAACACACACTGGACAATTTTTAAGACTGGAAAAACTAAATGTGTCCAAACAATAAGAACGTGTCCGAAAGTGAACCCAGAAAACGCAAATATGGGAATCATGTACGTAAGCAGAACAACGACAGGTCGCGCAGCACACAACAACTTTACAGATGAGAAAGTAAATCAACTTTTTACTAAAATAAACAAGATTACAATCAACATTTTCTCTCCTAATGTAAAAGTTGAAAAAAAAAAATTAAAAAAAATGCTCATACTGAACCAATATTTTGAAAATATATTTACGATCAACTCACGAATATGGTGTTCGAACAAGGGTACAATAACTTATCAGGGGCAGCATCACTAACTCAAGGCGACTCCACCCAACTCTTCAATTGAAGCTCCAATAAAACAACGTACAACAAACATAAATCATGATATGAGAAACAACAACAAAACCGAGAAATCATGGAGAGAACATTTTTATCTCTTCAATCTTTCAGAATTGCAAATAGCACTCACAGAGCAACTTCCTAGTGATCTATTTAATAGAGGCCAAGCATCCTTAGCTCAGTCACATGGCTGGGATCAAGTTCTGACACATCCTTATGAGTTTCTCGGTCTTCTACCACATACTCCTGGATCAACAAAAAATAAGCAAAGCTCAAAATCAACAACAAATCTTATTAAATTGGAATATCCAGGACGAACTGGAATATAATCCACTCTATCCGATATGTGTTATCTTTCATACAAGTATAATATAGCAGATAATCAAGAAGTCAATTGGGGAATAGTCAAACCTTTGTGAGTTCTTGCTTGGCAAGAACATGGTAGTGGCGTTCATTGATCCTCTGTCCACATATTATTGCAATGAAGAAGCCATAGAGCAAACCCACCAACACAATTGCCAAAACTGCAAAGCATAAGAAGTTGGGAACTAGAGTGTTGTGTCTTAACAATATTTTGGAAATCTTCATCAAATAACATGGAAAAGAAAATCAACTGGGTGGCGCGATGTTGGTTTCTCAATTGAAATAGCAATATGATTTTGTGGGGATTATAAGAGTGTATTTACCAGCCATAGTATAAAAACCATATGGGTGTTCTTCATAACCGAACATCTCCCGCAACTCGTCTCCATAAAATTTGTACACCAGCACACCTAGAAATGCAACAATCTAAGGGAAGTTTTAGTACAACATTATTAGTAAGACACACCGTTACACCCAATAGCATGCCACAAAACCCAACAATCGGCAGTGAAAAAAAAAAAGTGTTACTTACCAGTTGAACAATAACGAAAATGACCGCATGATCCCTCACAACAAGAAACTGAAACTTTATCCTCAACCACCAACGATCGGGAGGGACATTCGCTCGCAATATAAACTTTGCCCTGCATTCTGTACAGTGAGCAAAAGCAAAGCCCTCCTGAATTGTGGAAGGCAGAAAAACACTTAAGAAAATTTTAACATCGATGCAGTCCTCAAATAGCTAACTGCTAGCCTTTTCCAAACATTATTAACTATATCACACATTCACTAGGACAAAAGGCATGAGTTCCCGGTTCACCTTTTATAGGGTAAGTAGTATAGTATAATTGAGTATGGCCAACATATCAAAAAGTATATTTGATATTAATGTGTACAATTCATGAAGTGAAAATTGCAAGAAAGATAGAAACTAGGAAATGGGGCAAATAAATGGAAAAAATGTCTTATACAACAGACATTGGAAGCTAAGCTAAATCTATTGATTCACTTGTTGGGCATCCACCAAATTCATGCTAATCATTAAAAGAGTTAAAATTCATCTTTAGTTTCAAGCAGAGTCTTACTGAACACTAAATATAGGCCCCACTGTCCACATGAAAGCATGAATCTGAGTCACTATCGATCCCATATAGTCAAGCAAGCAAAGCAAGCACTTAACAATGTATGGTCTTTTGGAACACAAGCTAGCTAGTGAAGTAATTCGATCACTACCACTTAAGTATAATTGTTAAGAAATAGAGACAGAAATAACGCAATTATACCTTTGTCGACCTCCAATTATCAAGACATGATCTGTGGACGTACTTTTGGGTGCCTTTACACTGGCATGGAGCAATTAAATCTTCTCCTGAATATAGAGATCAAAGAATTAATAAAACAAGAAAAAACAATCTGGAAACAAATATTATATTATTTCACTCATCCAAATAGAATCAGAGAAAATAAAGGCACTGTAGTATTCTCCCATGATAGGTATCTAGGTTATCAAAACCAATAAATTTGATATGAATAGCAAATAAAACCTTCAGTGTCAAGGCATATGCGGCACTGAGGCTGGTCGGCACGCACTAGGCAGATATCCTCATCAATCTCGAGAACCGGTGAATCACCAGAAGCTACAAAAGGATCCACACCCACATTTATTTCAACTGAAGAAGAAGATTCTTCGGACCTCTCTGTCGTACTAGGCTGAGGTAAAATGGGTTCTGTTTCCGAAGCATCCTCAGTACGACTATCATGTTGTACCAATTGCATTGCTGAGGACTTTGAATGGAGATTAAAGGGAAAAAATCATGACGGTAACAATTATATCTACAGAGCATATCAACCGAGAGATTCCTGCATGGATAGACTGTCTAAGTCAAAAAGTCAGCAGACACATTCCGTACCTGGCATTAAGTGCAATCACCAAAACTGCTCATTTACAGTTAATCAAGGATATAAGCTTCCAACCTTTGCTCGAATTATAACTTATCATCAATCACAGCATATGCAATTGAAAATTTTAATTTTGATTGAAAGATAGTATGATATAGTTTACAGATTTGGTTATAGCAAGCAAGTCGCAGCTAGCTGTTATATTTCTCATAAACACGTCAGCAATTTGAGTGTATCACAAATATAGAGGTGCTTATAATTACTATTCTCATCCATTGTCCCATTACCCCTCTTCTGAACAACCACTTCATGTAATTATTTCCAGATACAAAATCCAAAATGTTTTAGAAAGGCAAAATATATTGTCTAGTTAATAGTTTGTTTAGTAGTAGTGCTACCGTTAGTACAACAAATAAGGCCCAGTATTTCAATGTCGATTCTCCAGCTTCAATTACAGCTATGTTATTTTATTTTAGTCTCACTTTGGCAAAAAGCAACTACATACAACTTCAAACGATGTAGACCATGAACACTCGTTCAAGCTGTAATATGCGAAATGCCATTTGTGCTCAGCAGAACAATTTCCATTAAAACAAGAACTAAAACAGCATGAAAGTGTAATTCAATTATGTTCCCCTGTTTTCAAGATGGGAAGAGGTTATATTATCTTTCTACCCAATTATCTAAATCTCAATTTCTAATCATTGATGGGACACAATAACCAGAAACAAATACAGTGCAGAAAATGCAAAATAAATTAGCGGCCATCAAGTCAATGACAAATCTAGCAATCATGGAAAAAAGGAATAAAGAGGGTAAGCATGGTAAAACAGTCAGGTTAATTGCTCGGAACTCGAATACTATGAAATTATAAATCAAATAATTCATTTCGGGAGAGAAAAAGTGAGATGATTGGTGCAGTAACCTGATCAATTCGACAGTGCCTGCGATTGGGGAGGTGCATCTGAAGCAATAATTTCGCAACCGGTGTATCGGAAAACGAAGAAGAATAAGAAGAAACAATAACAGTTTTCTAGGGTTTTTGAGTATAGGAGAAATGTGAGCTGAAACTGGAAGATAGCATCGTCTAGAGAGAGAGAGGGGTGTTTGGAGAAGAGAAATGTGTCCTCACCAGACCGACCTTGGAACTAAACGACGGCAAAATGATAATTGTTCCAACGTTGACATTATTGTTTTGTGACGGAGCATAAAAAAATTAGCTTACGTCCCAAATTTTAAATCTAATCATTTTCGCAGTTCAACGTTAAAAATGGATTCCCACTTGTTCATTAAATTCTTGGGATTATTTTAAATCACTTAAGATTTATTACAAATTAGATTTTTTATGGGGATTATTTTTTTATTTTTAATTATTACATGAAATAGGCAGGGGCGTGTTCTGTTCATTTGTATCTTACTCGAATTTTATTCGGTAAATCTAAATACCCGTTTGAATTAGGATTCAAATTTCAATCAACAAAAAACAATTTTATTCTTTTTTCATTTTGGGGAATTTTTCTTAGCAAATACCAATCCGTACTTTCAACTTTCGATTCAGTCTCATTTTAAATTTTATTACTTTTCATTTCCAATGTAATTATCTCCATTATATATTAATATTAATGAACAATCATTCTATTTATGTGTTTGTTTCACACGTTCTGGAAAAAAATTGGTACTTGGGGTGTCACCGATCCTAATATCTATCAAATTTAATATTTTTCTTTTATATATTATATTCTAACTTAATATTTTTTTATTATTATATTTTTTCTAATTTGATATTTTCTTTTATTATATGTTACATAATTCAATATTTTCTTTATCATATTTTATCTGATTTAATATCTTAATTTTATTTTACTAATATAAAAAAAAATTCATATTTAGTTAGAAAGAATCTATATAAGTTGAATTAATTTTTATTTATAATAAAAGTTGAAATGATTTTATTTTTAGAATTTTAAATATTCTATTTTAAAAAAATACGAGTTATATAAAAAAATTACAAAAGAAAAATAAATATAAAATATATAAACTTAAATTTGGATATCTAATCCTAATATAATGCATGATTAAAAATATATATGAAAAATTATTATGCCAGAAAAGAAAAAAAGAGAAGAAACAACAACAACAAATAATAATAATAATAATAATAATAATAATAATAATTTACAACTAAAAAAATAAATATTAAATATATTGTAAATCTCCTTATCTAATTCCAATATAATGATTTGATAAACTGATCATTTATCTACATAAATAAATTAATATCTTAAGCATAAAAAAAAACATAAAACAATAATAATAAAATAATATTACATATACTACAAGTTAGATATACGACGTTTCTTATTAGAATTATCAGTACTTTATAAATTTTAATTTTTTTTATCACATATTCACATGCGGCGGGTGTTGTATGTTTTAAATTTTTACAAACTCGATTTTATACGGGTTTCCTTTCAATTTTAGGGTATTTTGCTATATTTTTCAACTAATTTCGTGACTCCCGGGTAAAAATACTTAAATATTCTTTATTTTGAAAATCAGTCTTACTGTAATTAGAACAAATAACGCTCTGATTTGTGTGTAAAAATTACTTATTCTAAAAATAATCTTTGTGCAAAGAGAAAAACAATATTACGATTTGTGTGTACCATTTTAATACTATTCGTTTAGTATTTTTAATAAGTGTTGTTTTTCAAATCCCTCATAATATGCGGGTGTTAAACTAGTTATATTTAAAGAGACTCCCCTTTTAACTCGAATGCTTTGGTACTTGGTTATAAAATAATTAGTACTTAATGTCATGTTGTGTAACATAAAAAACTTAATAATTAAATACAAAATAAATAATATTTAGAAAATTACTATATAGCACTTAAGTCCAACATGCATTTATAAATTTAATATATCTCAATAATTTCATATTTTTCTTAGCCCTGGATGAGATGAGTTTCGACGCCACAGATCGAAAAATTATAGTACGTAGTTCGTTTTACATACGACTCTTCACCGTCCAACTTCTACTTGAAAGAAATCGAACTACAAGTTATTCGGCTTTTTCAGTAACTAACCAGCACAACTTTGCTTCATTCTTACTCCAAGCGCATGAGATATATAATTTATAAAAATAAATTAATAATATTATATTGAATACATGTTGAAACAAGAAGCCTCTTTTTATTAAGGATTTAAAATAAATTGTATGAGATTAGTAATCTTCTTTTGGGAGGAGAAAACCTTCTAACCTCTCGTAGAGAAGTCTTGCACTCTTAGATACATAAACTAATTTTAACTACTACTAAATTATTAAAAACACTCAGTAGAAATATTAACACTTTTTATTTTTAGAAAATTGGGGAGAATGTTCGATGTCCACAGCTTTTGAATATGCTTAATATTTATAACTTGAATCCAGATTTGAACTTCGGATTCAAAGCTTTTTTATAAGAGAAACGTCTTTGTTTACATTTTCTCTCTATTATTACGAGTAAGTGGGTCTTGAGTTTTTGTTTTCACTAACTTTATCGTTGCTTGCCCCTCATGGCTAAACATTTATGTCTTTGTCGGGGAATCTATTTACACGGTAGGTTTTCATGGTCCCCTTGAATAATGTGTTTTCTTGAATCCAGATGATTCTATGTCTTTTTCAGTCGTTTGCTCTTGTCAGTCGGGTTTGGGTCGAGGGCATGCTTGATAGATCCAATCAATCCATCGTCCAGTGTGTGCCATATTACAAAATTTTCAGTGGGTTTCTTTGCTCGTCGGTATTTTATTTTCCCGGAGGATTCTTCTCTTTGTTTCGAAAAGTGTCTCTATGAAGCTTATGGTTACTCCTGCCATTGAATTTTTTTTTGGAAATCCATTTACTGAATTTCTATAAGAATTTGAATGAATACTTTACTTTGTCCATCTCTGTAAGACAAACTCAAAGTCCCCATGCTCATCTTGTGAACCATCGTCCTCTGGAATTGCTCCCATTATTACTGGTGTGTCTATCGGTGAGGCAGCCTTAATGTATTTTAGGGCATTCTCATTTGGCCTTCTAAACTTGCTAAAATGAAAAGCTACATTGAAACCTCTCTTTGCTGGTTCTGGTATCAAACTAATTAAATACTGCTCCAAAATGTCTCATCTGGCCAAATGTGAATTATTGACCTAAGTCTCATGAACATATTCCCTTATCAATTTTGGTAGTTTTGAAATCTTTTAGAAATCGGGTGCTAGTATAGACTGGAGTTGACATTCCAAAATTATAGCACTATTGTACTTCGTTTGGATCACTCCACATTTTCATTTAAAACCTTAAATATTTCTCTGAGATATCAACTATTATTTTATCAGAATTGACACCTCTTCTAGCAATCAGTTTCTCCCATTGTTGTTGATAAAGCTGCATAGGGAATTTTCTTATCTCATTTGAATGTATCTTAGAATTGTCAGTCTGTGGCCTAAGAATCAACTCTCCCTCTTTAACCCCAGAGGTGGTGGATTCACTTGAAATTTCTGGTTGTGACCCTGGAGTTTCAACATTCGTTATAACTTGTACATCCTCATAGATTGCATCATCTGCAACACTTCTTAAAGTTAGAGCCTCGTTTTCTAATCACTCCTTTCTACACCGTCTGAGATGCGGCCTGGAGAAGAGACCTTTACAAAGCCGGGAACTGTTGGACCTGAGCAATATGGCATGCTCATATGTGATCGAGAATAGATTCTCAATTAGCTTGTTGAAGGTCATCCAACGAATTCAACATTGAGACATAAAGTCCCAAAATCTCATTCAGGGATCTTTAGACTTTCCCTGAGATATCTTAGCCCCTTGAGGGTATTGCCAGCAACGTGTCCATCCATCTCGAGTTAGAGAATTTGCAAGAATATTTTTATGAGATTTTATAACGAGAATACCATAATCATAATATTGACATCCAGCCTGCTATCCAAGTAATTGATTAACGTGTATTTGTCTTGATTTAAGTTAGTATTTTATTTAGTTTTTATTTTTGTTTTAGGTATAAGTTGGATAAAATGAGCTTATTTTCGTATTTTCTTATCTCCAACTTATTTTATTATATTTTTATTATAATTATTTAATTTTATGTTTAATTTAAGTGTTTTGAGGTATTTAGGTTTGGACGTAGTCAAGGTTGGGCCAACGATTGGAGTTTCGGCGAAAACGGGGCACGATTTGAAGAATTTAGAACTGTCATACTTTCTATAACGGATTTTTACCTGTAACCGTTCTAGAAAGCCTGGCCGACCACAACCCTCTGTAGCGTCGACTAAGTCGCGTCGGATCGACGCCAGACTGGTATCGAGCGCTGCCGAGCGGTGCGACACTATCGACATTCGCGTCGGTTGACGCGAGAACTGACGTCGATCGACGCGCCTGCCACGGTCTCTGTAGCGTCGACCAGTTCGCGTCGGTTGACGCGAGAACCGACGTCGATCGACGCGCCTGCCACGGTCTCTGTAGCGTCGACACCAGGCTTCTTGCGTCACAGTCGCTTAGTCGACGCCAGAACCGACGTCGATCGACGCGACGGCCCAGAATCGTAATTTTTAGGGTTTCTTGTGCGCCAAGTCATGAAATAACTATATAAACCCTTCATATTTCGGATTAAACAGAGAACCACGACCCAAAACACCTATCTAGGGTTAAGAAACCTATTTCCAACACCCTCCAATATATTTTCAAGATCTACGTCGAAGATTCAAGATCCAAGGCATCGAAACGAAGACGTTCATTCAAGCTCCGAATTTCTCGACCAAGATCAACCGTTCGTAYTCCGTATCTACAYCAATCTTTCAGCATTTTTTAGTCAATAATAAGTRTCCTAAACTCTAGTTAATTTTTCTTAGATTAATTGTTAGTTAATTCATGTTTTTAAGTATTTATTGCTTTTCGTTTGATAATTAGAATCGTTTGAACCATTGAATCGCTGAAGCTTTGAACCTTAGATTTRGWTTTTAATAATTAATTAGTTGCWGCGTTTTACCTTCGTTCATGCTTGGTGATGAGATTGTTCATYCTTAGTTCATTTATTGCTTATGCTTGGTTAATTAGTTTATGWTATGCAATTGRTTGGGAATTTTAGAGTTAATTTTGTTCTTGAGAATTCATATGCTTGATAGTCGTAATCGTAGTTCAATTATATTTGGTTAATTAGTTTAATTTAATTAGTTCAAGATAGTTAGTTATTGCTTTTTAYRCTCGTAGTTATAATTTTCAAAAACCAAATTTATACAAGTTCTCGTGTTAAACATTGTGATTAAACAAACATTAAAAATCCCGAACGTCAGTCCTTGAGAGACGACTCGAGTTAAGCTTGCCAAACCTACACGCGATCCCGTTATTTTGCGAGCGAGCTATTAAATTTCTGACAATTATTTATAAAGTAGGCACACACAAAAGCTCGAATCAAAAAATTGGCGCCGTTGCCGGGGAATGAAATAGGTTTTTATAATGTTTGTTCGTGTTATTTTATGCTTTTCCGTTTATTTGTATAAAGGTTCTTTGTTTGCCACTCGATGCGTTGATGTTGTTTGTTGTTGATGCTAGGACGTCGAAGTCTTAGAAACGAACTCGCTATATATATAGACAACATCGAACGAGTTGGGAGACCGATAAGACTCTTTCATTCCCCCGACGCAATTAATCGCAATACAAATTCGGTCAACATGTCAAACACTACCCCTATTGGAGGCCGAGGACCAGGAGGAAGAGGAGGAGGACGAACTAATGGTGGCCGAGGGAATGGAAACGAAAACTTTACCCCACCTCGCCACCAACCATATAGGATGCCGCCCACCGATGATCTAAACTTTGAAGACCCACAAGACGACAATCGTCAAGAAGATCCCCCGATTCTTGAACCCAATCAAGCGCTTAACGACGGAATCAACCAAAGGATCAATAACGGAGAGAATCAAGAAGGAAACCAGTTCCTCAACGATCCAAACAACGGGGAGCCCCAAGGCCAAGATAATCGTCAAGCAGTGATTCCAGAAAATCAAATCAACCGTCCACAGCACTTTAGGAATCGAGCGGAAGCTCGAGCATACAACGCTCGTGCAAACGAGGAGTTCTTCTGCAACCAGGTTGGTAATGGCGGGCCCCAGCCCCAAAACAACCAACAACATAATAAAAATTTAAATCGGGAGTGAGCACCGAACCGTTTCTATGATAGACGAGGGGGACGACAATATAATTGGCAAAACGATGATATGATGGAAGATGAATACGAGAACGGGTACGAGAATGATGAATTCAACGAAGATGATGAGTACTATGAGGATAGGGAGGACTTGAGAGGTCGTGCCAACTTTGGAGGAAGACGTGCTCCTCGATATCAACACGTCCGAAAGCAAGGTGACCTCGCATGCCCAACCATTGGACCATATAGCTCAGTAATAGTTTTAGGCCAAGCGGCTAGAAACTACAATTTGAGGCCCAACGATTTGAATAGACTACCTTCTTTCTATGGTTTGCCGAATGAAGATCCACTCGAGTTCGTTCGAGAATTTTACATAGCACTCTCTGGAATTCAAGATCGCGGACTCAGTGAAGGACAGCTTAGAATGAGATACTTCCCTAGTACCCTGAAAGATAAAGCGAAACTATGGTTTAATCAATTGCAACCTAATTCCTTAACAAATTGGGAGATGGTTTACAAGAAATTTGTGGGAAGATTTTACTCAGCCCAAACGACGACAAAGTTGAGGAGGGAAATTTCCAACTTCGAGCAATTGGATGGCGAATTGTTTCACGAGGTATGGGATCGTTTTAAGGAGCTCCTAAATGCATGTCCGCACCATGGTAACAAT